>CM066569.1:5022500-5242500 GCA_033816785.1 Picus viridis | reverse complement strand
GAAGTCAGTGGGAAAAGTTTTCACGATGAGGAACACAGTGTGCACCACCCCCACTGCTAACCAGTGACAGGATATCTGCTTTTAACCAAGGACAGGATATCTGCTTTGCAATTTTGGTCTCAGGAGCAATTGTTTTTCCAGAAGTGCTTTATTTCAATGGGCCTATATTGGTAAATTCAGCATAGACAGCAAGATCTCATCATCTTGGAGAAGAGGAGGCTGAGAATAGAATAGAATAGAATAGAATAGAATAGAATAGAATAGAATAGAATAGAATAGAATAGAATAGAATAGAATAGAATAGAATAGAATAGAATAGAATTACCAAGGTTGGAAGAGACCTTACAGCTCTCTAAAACTCCTGGAGAGGAGATTGGAGTGAGGAGATTGGAGTCTCTTCTCCCAAGTATCAGTGGTGGTAGAATGAAAGGAAATGCCCTGAAGTTGTGCCAGGGGAGGTTCAGTTGGATATAAGGGAAAACTTCTTTGCTGCAAGCGTGGTCAGGCATTGGAACAAGCTGCCCAGGGAGATGGTGGAGTCTCACCATCCCTAGAGGTGTTCAAGAGAGATATGGACATGGCACTTTGGGACATAGTATAATGGTCATGGTGGTTTTAGGTTGAGCTTGATGATCGTAGAGGTATTTTCCAACCAAAACAATCCTCTGATTCTATGATATTTTAATTTGCCCATCCTTGCAAGAGGTATTGTAGACATTGTCTATGTTAACATGTGAAGCAAGTACATCAGGTAGTGATAGGACTAGGGAGAATGGAATGAAGCTGGAGGTAGGGAGATTCAGGCTGGACACGAGGAGGAAGTTCGTCCCCATGAGAGTGGTGAAGCCCTGGAATGGGTTGTGCAGGGAGGTGGTTGAGGCCCCGTCCCTGGAGGTGTTTAAGCCCAGGCTGGATGAGGCTCTGGCCAGCCTGATGTAGTGTGGGGTGTCCCTGGCCATGGCAGGGGGGTTGGAACTAGATGATCCTTGTGGTCCCTTCCAACCCTGACTGATACTACGATACATCTCAGAGTAACTATATTGTGCTGCAGTCTCAATTCTTTTTAGAGCAAACCACTGTATTTGATTTTACTTCCTAGCTAGTACATGTATGCTAAATAAGAAAACAGAAGCTTTTGTCAAACCTCTTGTGACATACCAAATATTTGCAATGTTTGTAATTGTGCTTGCTATGTAAGTATATATGGATGTATATCTGTGTAGGGACTGGTGCATGTGAATGTGGAGAGTAGCCAGGCCATTGAAGAATGTGAGCAAGAAAGCCCACTCGAGATTTTCTCCTGGAAAAGGAATAGGTCCATTAATCAAGGGTGTGCAAAACCACCCTTGTAAACATGAGCTGCTGCTAATTGCTAAGCTGCCTTCAGAGGAATATTTTTAAACATTCAAAACTCCATACCCTTGTTCCTGCTCCTAGCCCTCTTATTCGTCTCCTACTCTTCTCCACTGCTCTCGTTGCAAAGGGAGTCACTTCCATATTTCATTAACTTGTCAAAGAGCTTTGCAGTAATGTGTCCTCTAACTCCCCCTGTGCTGACAGAGTCACAGAACGGCTTGAGTTGGAAGAGACCTTTAAAGATCATCTAATTACAAACCACCTGTCATGGGCAGGGACACCTCCCACTAGACCAGGTGGCTTAAAGCCTCCTCCAGCCTGGTCTTCAACACTTGAGGGACAAGGTGTCCAAAACTTCTCTGGGCAACCTGTTCATGTGTGTCACCTCCCACATAATAAAGAACTTCTTCCTAAAGTCCAATCTAAATCTACCCTGCTGTAGTGTAAAACCATTACCCCTTGTCCTATCAGCACAGGCCTTTACAATATATATATAAAACTTCATGTCTGGGGAAATCACAGAATCAATAAGGTTGGAAGAGACCTCAAAGATCGTCAAGTCCAACCTGTCACCCAACACCTCATGACTACTAAACCATGGCACCAAGTGCCACGTCCAATCCCCTCTTGAACACTTCCAGGGATGGTGACAAATGAGAAGTGTCCCTTGGTGCTGGGGCTCAGCATGAATTTCCTGTCACACTGTTGCTGCAGTGTTTCTCCCAGCTTAGGGATATTGGCTGGCAGCTGATTTCCTCTCCTCACAGTTTTTAATTTTGTTTGATGTAGAGCTATGCAGATGGAAACCCCCCCCCCGGTGCCTGCATGGGAGGGAGGGCCCAGCTTGGACTCCAGGCTAGATCAGCTGCTGCTGATGCAGACTTCTCAAGAACTGTTCAGACGGTGGGAAAAAGAGGAGTGGAAAGAATCATAGAATCACCTGTTGGGAAAAGACCTTAAGATCATCAAGTCCAGCCATAACCTAACATGACAGGGATTGTTTAGCCTGGAGAAGAGGAGGCTCAGGGGAGACCTTATTGCTGTCTACAACTACCTGAAGGGAGGTTGTAGCCATGAGGGGTTTGGTCTCTTCTCCCAGGCAATCAGCACCAGAACAAGAGGACACAGTCTCAAGCTGCACCAGGGGAAGTTTAGGCTGGAGGTGAGGAGAAAGTTCTTCCCAGAGAGAGTTGTTAGCCATTGGAATGTGCTGCCCAGGGAGGTGGTGGAGTCACCATCCCTGGAGGTGTTCAAGAGGGGACTGGACGTGGCACTTGGTGTCATGGTTTAGTAGTCATGAGGTGTTGGGTGACAGGTTGGACTTGATGATCTTTGAGGTCTTTTCCAACCTTATTGATTCTATGATCTCTCTGTACACAATTCTTAGACTATGCTCCTCATTCAAACACCTTTTAAACACCTCCAATGATGGCAACTTGATCACCTCCCTTGGCATCCTGTTCCGGTGTCTGATGACCTTTGCAGTGAAGAAAGTTTTCCTAACATCCAACACGAATCTCCTCTGGTGCAACTTCAGGACATTACTTCTTGTCCTGTTACCTGTGAGAAGAGGCTGGCCCTTGTCTCACTCCAACCTCCCTTCAAGCAGCTGCAGAGAGCAACGAGGTCTCCCCTCAGGCTCCTCACCTCCACATTAAACAATCCCAGGTCCCTCTGCTGCTCCTCATAGGACTTGTGCTCAAGAACCTGCACAAGCCTCATTGTACCTAAAGAATTAAAGCATACTGGCTTTACAAAAGGAGTTGCTTCTCCTTCTCCTTCCACTGAAACTTCTCAACCAGCTGTCTCATGGTTTCTGGGAACTGCTGTGCCTCTACTTCAGGTCTTCTCTCTTTCCCATCAGTGTTGGCTTCCTGTTGCACTTCTTAGCGGTAATGAGGAGCTAGCACGGGCGAATCCTCTGTGAGGCTGGTTTCCAGTGTGCTAAGGAACAGCACCCTGCAAGGGGCAGCAGGGGTAGGGATTCTCATTTATTTGTATTACCTGGAAGCTTTTCTCCATCATATCAGGCTGTCCTTCAGGGGTAATTAAGCAAATCTATTTTTTGCTCTTCCTCCATTAAAGAATAAGCACTGAATTTGTTATCAGGCCTTCCAGGTAGATTTTATACATGGCCCCCAGATGTTTTCAGTCATCCTCAAAGGCATCACTTAGCTACACTGGTGTTACACCATTGCATCTGAATTAGTGCCTGCTGATCTCCCCAGGCCGATGATCCTTGAGAGGTCTTCTCCAACTAAAACAGTTCTATGATTCTACGACTGTGTCCTGGGCTCTCCTCTCTCTCTCTGCTGATCTCCAAACAGCAAGCCAAGGAAATGTTTCAAAGCAGAAGAAGTAGCCATTTGGTTCTTGACAGCACCTATCAGTTTCTTGCAACAATGCACAGGGGTGTTGTTATTCCTTTTTCCCCCTTTCCTTCTCTGAGCAGCCCCAGATCTTCCCATACCAATAACTATGAGTTATACATCCATCTAGGATTGGGAGAACATCAAAAGGGCCTGGTTCCTTATTTGTTGTATCTGGCTTTTCTCCAGGCTACTGATTAATTTTGATGATTCAGAATCTTTGGCAATGGAGCACTGAAAATGTTAACAAATATACAATAAAATATATTGAAAGCAACTTGAAATGTCAGGTAGAATTCAGTGGAAATAATGTACCCATCAGAGGAGATTAATGGCATTTCCACACAACACTTCACTCCTCCTGCATTCTAGATGGGCAAATAACCCATTACTCTCAAAATTAATCATGACTGTAGCTGTGGATTTTATTTGCAACTCACCACCTCTGCTCTCACGATTTTTCCACCAGATGTGTGCTTCTCTCCCTTTTGGTTATTTCCTAGAGTCCTTCAAACCTGCCTTTGGGCATCTCCAGCTTACCAACACCTCTCCTTCAGAGGTGACCATTCCCTTATTTCAGTCCTTTCTTTTGTGGTGGGGAATATCCTTCTGAATGGGCTTTGTGGTCAGGCAGGATATTTAGCCATTCATTTATTTCTTTTCAGAATGGGAAAGAAATGGTGCCTTTCTTTTATTGGCCAGATCTTCAACTGGGCTCATGTAAGGGGCACATTTGCTAAGGGAAGATGAATCACAGAATCACAGAATCACCAAGGTTGGAAGAGACCTCAAAGAGCATCAAGTCCAACCTGTCAGCACAGACCTCATGACTAAACCATGGCACCAAGTGCCACGTCCAATCCCCTCTTGAACACGTCCAGGCATGGTGACTCCACCACCTCCCTGGGCAGCACATTCCAATGCCTAACAACTCTCTCTGGGAAGAACTTTCTCCTCACCTCCAGCCTAAACTTCCCCTGGTGAAGTTTGAGACTGTGTCCTCTTGTTCTGCTGCTGATTGCTTGGGAGAAGAGACCAACCCCCTCCTGGCTGCAACCACCCTTCAGGTAGTTGTAGACAGCAATGAGGTCTCCCCTGAGCCTCCTCTTCTCCAGGCTAAGCAACCCCAGCTCCCTCAGCCTCTCCTCACAGGGCTGTGCTCAAGGCCTCTCCCCAGCCTCGACTCCTTCCTGGTATGGTAAGGGTGTTGGAGACATGACTGGTGGTGTAATGTCATACAGAATCACAGAATGGTAGGAGTTGGAAGAGACCTCTGAAAATCATCCAGTCCAACCCCCTTCCAAAGCAGGATCAGCTAGGACAGGCCACAGAGGAATGTGTCTAGGTGGGTATTGAAAGTTTCCAGAGGAGACTTTACAACCTCTCTGGACAGCCTGGTCCCAGGCTTCATTATCCTCACAGCAAAGAAGCTTTTCCTCATGTTGAGCTAGAAGTTCCTGTGTTCCAGTTTGTGTCCATTGCCCCTTGTCCTGTCACTGGGCACCACTAAGATGAAACTGGCTTGTTCTTTTTGATACCCACTTTCAGATATTTATAAACATTAGTAAGTTCCCCTCTCAGTCTCCTTCAGGCTAAACAGATGAATTCCAGAATGAGCTGCTCCATCACTTTTCCACTGACTGCTCAGGAATTTGCTGAGTCTTGCTGCTTTGGCTTTCTTTCAATGTCTTAATTTCCAAATTGACCAGAAGAGTATCCAAATGGCCAGAAGAAAAGCAGGAGATTATCTTCTCCCCAAATGGTGGGTTTTAGTAAAGAAACTTCTCATGTCAGACTTGGATTTTTTTGTTTCCAGTTGGTGAAATAGGTCAGTGAGAGCTGAGGACTAGCAAATTGCTCCCTACAACTACCTGAAAGGATGTTGTAAAGAGGCTGGTGCTGGTCTCTTCTCACAGGTAATTAGTGATAGAACAAGAGGGAATGGCCTCAAGTTGTGACTGGGTAGGTTCAGACTGGACATTAGAAAGAGTGGTCAGGCATTGGAATGTGCTGCCCAGGGAGGTGGTTGAGTCACCAGCCCTGGGTGTATTTAAAGGTCATTTGGATGTGGTACTTGGGGATATGGTTTAAGGGTGAGCCTTGTAGAGCAGGGTTCTGGGTTGGACTTGGTGATAGTATCATGGTACCAGTCAGGGTTGGAAGGGACCACAAGGATCATCTAGTTCCATCTCCCTCTGCCATGGGCAGGGACCCTGAGGGTCTTTTCCAACCTGACTGTTTCTGTGACTCTGTGAAACAGGAATAAGGTGTAGGTGCATTTCACTGTGGATGTTTTTTAAAAATGATGACATTGTTGACAGCAAGTAGTTTTGTCAGAAAATGCTCTCAGAATTGGGGGGATTTTGCTCAGCAATGTAGAAAAAGGACCATGGAAGTGTTTCAGGTTTTGCCATAAGCCATAATGCAAAGATAATGACCCTCAACGTAAGGTAAGATTACATCTGAAATGACTTTTGCATGAGTGCTGATAATAGTCATCAGTAAGAACTGAGCTTCTAGCTTCAAATCAAAACCCAGGAGTTTCATATGAGGGATAAAATGATTTTGCCCTTTGCCTTATTAGTTGCTAGCTCATAAACCCTGGCAGAATCATGTGACAGCAGCAAGAAGAGATGGAATGAGTGTTACCCTGAAGTTGTTCCTTGTTTCACGCCTGCCAGCTTTGATGCCATGCTCTGCAGCAGGTGCATGGGGAGAGTACCTCCTGCCCAGGTCCCCCTGTCTCACCAGCGCTCTCCACTGAAATAGCAAAGCCCAAAGATCTCTTGGGCAGTGGTGCTCCTCCCTTACACACATGACACCAAACCGGGTGGGAGTGTTGATCTGTTTGAGTGTAGGAAGGCTCTCCAAAAGGGATCTGAACAATCTGGGTCAATGGGCTAAGGCTGATTGGATAAGGTTTACCAAAGCCAAGTGCTGCATCCTTTACTTGGGTCACAAAATCCCCATGAATGCTCCAGGCTTGGGGCAGAGTGGCTGGAAAGTTGCCCAGCAGTAAAGAACCTGGGGGTGCAGGTTGACACCCAGCTGAACATGAGTCAGCATTGCATCCAGGTGGCCAAGAAGGCCAAGAGCATCCTGGGCTGGGTCAGCACCAGTGTGGCCAGCAATAGCAGGAGAGTGGTCGTGACCCTGTACTGGGTGCTGGTGAGGCCACAACTTGAATACTAGGGCCACTGACTACAGGAAGGATATTGAGGTGATGGAGCATGTCCAGAGAAGGGCACTGAGGCTGGTGAGGGATCTTGAACACAAGCCCTGTGAGGAGTGTCTGAGGGAATTGGGGTGGAATGTGCTGCCCAGGGAGGTGGTGGAGTCACCATCCCTGGAGGTGTTCAAGAGGGGATTGGATGTGGCACTTGGTGCCATGGTTTAGTAGTCATGAGATGTTGGGTGGCAGGTTGGACTTGATGATCTTTGAGGTCTTTTCCAACCTCATTGATTCTATGATTCTGTGGTTTAATCTGGAGGATTCTGAGGGGAGATCTCACTGATCTCTACAACTCCCTGAAAGAAGGTTGGAGTGAGGTGTGGGCCAGTCTCTTCTCCCTAGCATCAGGTGATAGGACAAGAGGAAATAGCCTGACACTGTGCCAGGGGAGCTCTAGGTTGGGTATTGGGAAACATTTCTTTCCTGGAAGAATGGTCAAGCTTTGGCATAGGTTGCCTAAGGAGGTGGTGGAGTCACCATCCCTGGAGGTGTTTAAGAAACATGTGGAAGTGGCACTTCACAATATGGTTTAATGGCCATGGTCATGTTAGGTCGATGGTTGGACTCGATCTCGGAGGTCTTTCCCACCTGAAACAATTCCATGATTCTATGATTCTGGCTTTAGCAGAAATCTGACCTCCTTTTGCCTTCCCTTTTCCTACCGCCTCTTGCATCGTGACTCGCACTTACCTCGTTTACCTTCCCTGTGTTTCCCCTTCCCTCATCTTTAAACTGTGCTTTTTGCTCATTTTCTGTGAATGCTACAAGGTGTGTTTGTTGTTGATCTGTGCTCTTTTCTTTTACATATTATTAGGTTGACTTGTTCTGGAGCCTTCCTTGGTTTAGCACTCTTTAGTTCCTTTCTCTCATCCCCCTTTTCCTTGCTCCTTCTATTCTCAGCAACATTCACACTATCCTCTTGCTGTGCTGCTTTAAGTGCTGTGCTACTCCTTTTAGCCTCCCTGTATTGGCCTCCTACATACAGCTATTTTTCTTCACATTTCCTTCACTGGCAACTTCAGCTAAATTTCCCAGGGCCTCTTTTAATATTTAATTTGAGAAGGATTTGAGGATTTAAGTTTTAGAGTGCACTGCAGGTCTGATTAGTTTCAAAGAACAACACTGCTGGGTCGTAGGCAAAGGCTCCAACCCTTCATTGCATCATGCAGTTCAGGTGGATGAGGAGGTGAGCACGGACATGGCACTCTGGGACATGGCTTAATGGCCATGGTGCTCTTGGGTTGAGGGTTGGACTCAGTGATCTTGGAGGTCTCTTCCAAATGCAACAATTCTGTATTTCTATGACCACCATAACGCTCCATGTCTCAGTCATAAAGCTTGAGCCTAGATTTCCAAAAAGCCCCTGGTGAAGGTTTTTAGCTCAAGGCTAACCAGAGCTGCATTAAAACTTGGTAGAGCTGCTAATGCAGGAATGCATCAGGTGTTGGTTGCTCATTTGTCTCTGTGTCAAACACTGGGGCAGGCAGCCCTGCTGCTGTGACAGGTCTCTGCATGATGTGCTGTCACTTCATCTGGCTTCCAGGGGCTCAGCTGCAGGGTGAATGCATCCAACTAATGAAGTACCTTAGCCAGGTTCCACATGCACTCCACAGAGGAGGCTTGAACCAGGATCATCCTACTCCCTGGGTAACTGCTGTACCAAGGAGGATGAGGGAGCTTCATTTTTCCTCCTCCCCAGCAGTAATATGTTCTCTCACACAGGAGTCTCACTCAGTGAGGCAGGAGGAATTTGTACAGGCTTCCCTGCACTCGGCAACAGATTTAGCAAGAGCAGAGCTCTGCCTGTGGGGAGCCTGAGAGGTGAGATGAGAGCTGAGCCGAGCCACCCAGCATCGTGTCTCATTAGATACCGGCTTGCCCATGCAGGAAAGTGGAGGTGGGGGACATCCTCTTCCTGGTCTCTCTGGGGGTGCTGAAGAAGCAAGGACAGAGAGGACAACCTGCTGCTGAGAGATGCTTCTGGCTGAAAGCTGTGGCATTTGGAAAGACGGGGGGAACGTGGGTGGAATGAGGGTTGTGGTAGCCAGGTTCAGGTGGCTGCTGGAGGGTTTGTGTGAGCACATGTTGGGCTTGGGGCAAACTCCTGTGGTCTCTGGGCACCGTAGGCACCCTCCTCTGCCAGGCTGTAGCAGCCAGCAAGCAACACTCTGTGTCTGCAGCTGCTGCCTTGATTTATCTCTGCTGGAGTCCTGTCAAGCAGAAGGATTTTAACTGAGTGAGGGCCAGAGGCAATGAGAAGAAGCTGTGACGAGGAGGACAAAGGCACTTACCCAGCATGGACCTTTGCTCTTCTGCAGTCACCTTCCCACCTCCTCCCGCTGCCAAGGCTGTTTTGTTAAGATGGCACCTGTGTCCCCTTCCCACAGTGCCCCCCATTCCCCCTCCTCCTCCTGCTTGCACACTGATGAGGTTCATGTGCAGAAGGAAGGAGAGCATTCCCAAACATGGAGTCTGACCCAGGAGACAGGACTCCTCAGGCTCTCTTCATTAAAAAAAATATGAAAAAAGACTTCAGGGGAGACCTTATTGCTGTCTACAACTACCTGAAGGGAGGTTGTAGCCAGCTGGGGGTTGGTCTCTTTTCCCAGGCAAGCAGCACCAGAACAAGAGGACACAGTCTCAAGCTGCGCCAGGGGAAGTTTAGGCTGGAGGTGAGGAGAAAATTCTGCACTGAGAGAGTTGTTAGGCATTGGAATGTGCTGCCCAGGGAGGTGGTGGAGTCACCGTCCCTGGACATGTTCAAGAGGGGATTGGACGTGGCACTTGGTGCCATGGTTCAGTCATGAGGTGCTGGGTGACAGGTTGGACTCGATGATCTTTGAGGTCTCCTCCAATCTTGGTGATTCTGTGATCCCCTGACATTGGACAGTTTGAAGACTCATCTTGGCAGGGTGCTGGGCCAGCTGATTTTAACTGTATTATTACCTAGGAAGGTTGAACCAGATGATCCTGGAGGTCCCTTCCAATCTGGCATGCTGTGATTCTGTGACAAGTAAACAGAAGCACTGAAACTGAGAAGATATCTGAATTTTTAATGGGTGTATGGAGCTCACTGGATGCTTCAGTCCACTCCCAGCAAGGAATGAACTGTCTGCCTGTAAGCTCCATTGTCATCAGAGCTCTGCTGAACTGAGGATCCAAAACTACCTGTGGTGCCTGGTGTGCAGAGTAAGAACATTTAAAGTAGGGTAACGCAGGCTCTGCTGATACACATCAAAGTTCTGGCTGGGCTTCTTTCCAGGGAGGCTGGCAAGGATGCCACCTTGCACAAAAGGCATAAACCAAATATTTGTATGCAGAGTCTTGGATAGTTCTGCAATGATATTTGAATTTAAACATTCATTAAAACCCAAATTGCTCCAAGCCACTGGGTGAGCTGGGAGGAAAAGACAGATAATGCTGCTGTGAATAGGGCTATAGAGTGATGCTTTGCTCCCAGCAGATTGTGCAGATCCCGGTAATGCTTTGTCTTTATGTGTTTCTCACCTTCTGTCTTACCTCTTTAACTTTCTGAAGGAGCAGGGAAATAACTGAATGCTATGCTGATTTCCTAAGTTGCTGTAAATAGCCATGAGAGCTGCTTCTTCAGGATAAATTGGTTTTCTTGCTTCTCTCAGAGCTATTGACACAGGCTTTCAGAAGGCTGAAGCAGACAGCACTACGGGACCTGTGCTTTGCTCCTCTGCTTTCCTCTTTCACAGAATCACAGGATCACCATGGTTGGAAAAGACCTTCAATATCATCAAGTCCAACCAGGGCCCCTACTACACCATATCCTTGAGCACGTATCCAGATAGCTTTTGAATACATCCAGTCAGTGATCCAACCACTTCCCTGGGCAGCCTGTTCTAGTCTTTGTGAACCCTTTGAGTACAGAAGTTTTTCCTAATGTCTAACCCAGACCACTCCTGGTGTAACTTGATGTCATTTCCTCTTGTCACAGAATCTCAGAATCACCAAGGTGAGAAGAGACCTCAAAGATCATCAAGTCCAACCTGTCACCACAGACCTCATGACTAAACCATGGCACCAAGTGCCACGTCCAATCCCCTCTTGAACACCTCCAGGGACGGTGACTCCACCACCTCCCTGGGCAGCACATTCCAACAGCTAACAACTCTCTCTGGGAAGAACTTTCTCCTCATCTCCAGCCTAAACTTCCCCTGGTGCACCTTGAGATTCTGTCCTCTTGTGGTACTGGTTGCCTGGGAGAAGAGACCAACCCCCTCCTGGCTACAACCTCCCTTCAGGTAGCTGTAGACAGCAATAAGCTCTCCCCTGAGCCTCCTCTTCTCTAGGTTAAACAGCTCCAGCTCCTATCAGTTGTGACTTGTGAGAAGAGACCAACACCTACCTCACTCCAGCCTCTTTTCAGGGAGGTGTACAGAGCAATTAGTCTCCCATCAGCCTCCTTTACTTCAGACTAAACCCTCCCAGCTTCCTCAGCCACTCTTCATAAAACTTACTCCATTTTGCAGGTTAAGATCCACAGGTGTCAGGAGGACAACGCTTACTACGCCAATGAGAGGCTTTGCAGAGGGACCTCGACAGGCTGGACAGATGGGCAGAGTCCAAGGGCAGGAGATTGAACACGTGCAAGTGCCGGGTTCTGCACATTGGCCACAACAACCCCAGGCAGCGCTACAGGCTGGGGTCAGAGTGGCTGGAGAGCGGCCAGGCAGAGAGGCACCTGGGGGTGCTGGTTGATGGGAAGCTGAACATGAGCCAGCAGTGTGCCCAGGTGGCCAAGAGGGCCAACCGCATCCTGGCCTGCATTAGGAATAGTGTGGCCAGCAGGAGCAGGGAGGTCATTGTGCCCCTGTACTCTGCTTTGGTTAGGCCACACCTTGAGTCCTGTGTCCAGTTCTGGGCCCCTCAGTTTAAGAAGGACATTGAGACACTTGAACGTGTCCAGAGAAGGGCAACAAGGCTGCTGAGAGGCCTTGAGCACAGCCCTATGAGGAGAGGCTGAGGGAGCTGGGGCTGTTTAGCTTGGAGAAGAGGAGGCTCAGGGGTGACCTCATTGCTCTCTACAACTACCTGAAAGGTGGTTGGAGCCAGGAAGGGGTTGGCCTCTTCTCCCAGGCAAGCAGCACCAGAACAAGGGGACACAGTCTCAAGCTGCACCAGGGGAAGTTTAGGCTGGAGGTGAGGAGAAAGTTCTTCACCGAGAGAGTGATTCGTCATTGGAATGGGCTGCCCGGGGAGGTGGTTGAGTCGCCGTCCCTGGAGGTGTTCAAGTGGGGACTGGATGTGGCACTCGGTGCCATGGGCTAGTTGTGAGGTTTGTGGTTACAGGTTGGACTTGATGATCTTCGAGGTCTCTTCCAACCTTGGTAATACTGTAATACTGCAATCTGGCTTCATTCGAACCCCACGGCAGCAGGAGCCTGCTCAGGTTTCCAGAAGGACTGGGTTTCATTATTGCTGTCTTCTTGCAGATTAATCAGACACCTGGTACCTGTCACTGTCAGCTACAAGCTCCTATATTTAGATGGATCAGTATGGTGATCTCTATGCTCATGTTGGTGGGCCACACTAGAAATAGCGCTGAAATAAGGCACTAAAAATAAAGCAGCAGCAGTTATGTTAACTAAAATAGAGAACTTTATCCACTTGCTTCCAGTGATTACTGAAATTAGAACCTCTTTGCCTGTTATAATTTTATGCTGAATTGAATTTATTATTTTATATCATCCCCAATCCTTTTTTCTTTTTGTTTTTCCTTTATTCCCAATCCTTTTTCTTTTCTTTATCACCAGTGGAGAATACTGAGGAAAGTTTGAGTATATGTAAGTGAGACAATAGATGTGATTTTGTGTCTGAAAAGGAGTAAAAGCAGCTTTCTGGCACAGTCTGACAGCCACAGTATTCAAAGATTAGTGCTAAGTGATGAAAAGTGGCAAAGCCCTCAGAAGACATTCTGGAATCATGAAATTGTTTTGATTGGGAAATGCCCCTGTGATAGACTGGATATTAGAAAGCAATTCTGTACACTTAGGGCCATGAAGCACTGGAACAGGCTTCCCAGAGATGAGGGGATTGAGTCAGTCATCAGCAAATTTGCAGATGACAACAAGTTGGGAGCAGATGTTGATCTGTTAGAGGGCAGAAGGGATCTACAGAGGGACCTCAACCGACTTGACAGATGGGCAGAGTCCAACAGGATGGCATTCAACAAGTCCAAGTGCCAGGTGCTGCACTTTGGCCACAGCAACCCCATGCAGAGCTACAGGTTGGGGGCAGAGTGGCTGGAGAGCTATCAAACAGAGAGGGACCTGGGGGTGCTGATTGACAGCCATCTAAACATGAGCCAGCAGTGTGCCCAGGTGGCCAAGAAGGCCAATGGCATCCTGGCCTGCATCAGGAATAGTGTGGCCAGCAGGAGCAGGGAAGTCATTGTGCCCCTGTGCTCTGCATTGGTTAGGCCACACCTTGAGTCCTGTGTCCAGTTCTGGGGCCTTCAGTTTAAGATGGACATTAGCCTGGAGAAGAGGAGGCTCAGGGGAGAGCTTCTTGCTCTCTACAACTCCCTGAAGGGAGATTGTAGCCAGGAGGGGATTGGTCTCTTCTCTCTAGCAACCAGCACCAGAATAAGAGGACACAGTCTCAAGCTGCACCAGGGGAAGTTTAGTCTGGAGGTGAGAAAAAAAGTTCTTCCCAGAGAGAGTTGTTAGGCATTGGAATGTGCTGCCCAGGGAGGTGGTGGAGTCACCGTCCCTGGAGGTGTTCAAGAGGGGATTGGACTTGGCACATGGTGCCATGGTCTAGTCATGAGGTCTGTGGTGGCAGGTTGGACTTGATGATCTTTGAGGTCTCTTCCAACCTTGGTGATTCTGTGATTCTGTGAGATGCCCCTTCCCTGGGGGTGTTCAAGGTGAGGTTGGACAGGTCCTTGAGCAACCAAGTTTACTGGGAGGTGTCGCAGCCTATGGCAAGGGGGCTGGAACTAGATGATCTTCAAAGACCCTTCGCACCCAAACTATTCTACAAATCTATGAACATATCACAGAATGGATTGCACAAGTGATGGAAAGTTTAAATGGAAAAGCAGCAAGTGTTTTACAGAAGCTACAGAGTGACCAAAGAGTCCCAAAGCATATAGTCATAGAATCATAGAAACATAGAATCAATAAGGTTGGAAAAGACCTCAAAGATCATCAATTCCAACCTTTCACCCAAGACCTCATGACAACTAGATTATGGCACCACATGCCACGTCCTTATAGCACACCCAACGCCTCCCAACACTTCCTCTTCCCCACCTGAGGGTATACCAAAGACCCCCCAGGGCTCTTTCTTCCCCCACCCCACTGCTAGGTTGGTCTCAGGCTGGCCAGGTCTGAGACTGTCCCCCCTTCTCCACTTGGCATTGGGCCTAGACAAGTCTAAGAGGCCTTGAGATACTCCCCCAGCGTTACCTGATAGGGAGCATCTCCCAAGGTTGCAGAGAGGGAAGAGAGAGGAAGAGAAAGACTTCGCAGATGTGTTTATGGGGTTCAGGATTTATGGGTATGAAATACACTAATTCCTGTGTCCATCTGCTGGGTTGGACCCTCAGGACACCAGAGGTGCAGCTTATGAGGCACCCAGACTAAACTCCCACACATTCATATCTGTGACATTTGTAACAATTAGTGCAATTAATGAGCAGACTAGATTGGAATGGAATGGAATGGAATGGAATGGAATGGAATGGAATGGAATGGAATGGAATGGAATGGAATGGAATGGAATAGAATGGAATGGAATGGAATGGAATGGAATGGAATGGAATGGAATGGAATGGAATGGGATGGAATGGAATGGAACGGAATGGAACGGAATGGGATGGAATGGAATGGAATGGAATGGAATGGAATGGAATGGAATGGAATGGAATGGAATGGAATGGAATGGAATGGAATGGAATGGAACGGAATGGAACGGAATGGGATAGGATGGAATGGAACGGAATGGAATGGAATGGAATGGAATGGAATGGAATGGAATGGAATGGAATGGAATGGGATGGAATGGAATGGATGGAATGGAATGGAATGGAATGGAATAGGATGGAATGGAATGGAATGGAATGGAATGGAATGGAATGGAATGGAATGGAATGGAATGGAATGGAATGGAATGGAACGGAATGGGATATGGATGGAATGGAATGGAATGGAATAGGATAGAATGGAATGGAATGGAATGGAATGGAATGGAATGGAATGGAATGGAATGGAATGGAATGGAATAGCATAGCATAGCATAGAATAGAATAGAATAGAATAGAATAGACCAGACCAGACCAGACCAGACCAGACCAGACCAGACCAGACCAGGTAGGAAGAGACCTTCAAGATCATTGTGTCCAACCTATCATCCAACACCACCTAACCAACTAAACCATGGCACCAAGCACCCAATCCAAGTCTCCTCCTAAACACCTCCAGGGGTGGTGACTCCACCACCTCCCTGGGCAGCACATTCCAATGAAAAACTGGATTCCTGGATGACAGGAATTGGTGGCAAACTGCCCCATCCCCCCCAAAAAAAACCCACAGAAAACCAAGCAAAAGAATAAACATCACTAAACGCTCAGTGTTCACTGAGCTAACTAAAATAATAAACCCTTTGAAAGCTGTGGAATATGTCAAGAGCTTGTGAAAAAAAAAAAAAATAAATATGTTTGGAAGGAGCTCTTAAAAAATATTTCTCAGCAAGCCTGGCAGATGAAAAGCGGCTGATTTGTCATGTTGCATTGTGGAAGGCAGCCAAAGGTTTCTTTTCAGAGTTTCAGGCCTTTCTCCATTTGGTTTTTTGGTGGTTTTTTTTTTTTTTAAGGGATATTTCATTTCCAGGCTGAAAGCCAGTCCAAACTCGGGACCCAAATGTTTCGTGAAAGATATCATTGGTTTGAAAGGTTTGAAATGACAGTTTTGCAAAAGTCATAGTTTACACAGAATGTTTTGCTGTGTTCAGTTCTTCATTTAAGGATAGGATAGGATAGGATAGGATAGGATAGGATAGGATAGGATAGGATAGGATAGGATAAGATAGGATAGGGTAGGATAGGATAGGATAGGGTAGGATAGGATAGGATAGGATAGGATAGGATAGGATAGGATAGGATAGGATAGGATAGGGTAGGATAGGATAGGATAGGATAGGGATAGGATAGGATAGGATAGGATAGGATGGAATAGGATAGGATAGGATAGGATAGGATAGGATAGGATAGGATAGGATAGGATAGGATAGGATAGGATAGAATGGAATAGAATAGGAGTAGAATAGAATAGAATGGAATGGAATGGAATGGAATGGAATGGAATGGAATGGAACGGAACGGAACGGAACGGAACAGAACAGAACAGAACAGAACAGAACAGAACAGAACAGAACAGAATAGAATAGAATAGAATAGAATAGAATAGAATAGAATAGAATAGAATAGAATAGAATAGAATTAACCAGGTTGGAAATGACCTTCCAGATCATCAAGTCCAACCTATCACCCAACACCATCTAATCAACTAAATCATGGCACCAAGCACCCCATCCAGTCTCTTCCTAAACACTTCCACTGATGGTGACTCCACCACCTCCCTGGGCAGCACATTCCAATGGTCAGTCTTTCTTTCTGTAAAGAATTTCCTCTTAACATCCAGCCTAAACCTCTGCTGGCACAGCTTGAGACTGTGTCCTCTTGTTCTGGGGCTGGTTGCCTGCCTGGGAGAAGAGACCAACTCTCACCTGGCTACAACCTCCCTTCAGGTAGCTGTAGAGAGCAATAAGGTCTCTCCTGAGCCTCCTCTTCTCCAGGCTAAGCAACCCCAGCTCCTTCAGCCTCTCCTCACAGGGCTGTGCTCAAGGCCTCTCTCCAGCTTTGTTGCCCTTCACTGGACACTCAACATCTTTCCTAAACTGAGGAGCCCAGAACTGGACACAGAACTCAAGGTGTGGCCTAACCAGTGCTGAGTACAGGGGCAGAATGACTTCCCTGCTCCTGCTGGTCACACTATTCCTGATAAAGGCCAGGATACCATTTCCCAGCAAGGCAAATCAATGCTGGAAACCCTTCCCAGAGCAGCTTCCTATCCAGAATCTTCTGTAACCAGTATTTTTGTGGTAGTTTTCAACAAAGGTTCCTCATCTTCTTGACTGCTTGTTTGACTTCAGAGGTTTTGCTTCCCCTGTGCATTCATGGGTGAGCTGCAGATGAGACAGATTTGTGCTTGGAGAAGATGAAGACGTACTTTTTGGGTTTGCAGGGTATGTGGAGTTGCACTTCTCTTTTGTTCTCTTGGCAAGGAGAGCGAGTGCTTCTAACTCCCCCATGGAAAGGGCAGTCATCTTCCTCTGCTGTTGAATCAGCAAGAAGTTGGCTGAATTTCTGTGGGCTTTTTCAACACTGCTGATAGTGCTAGCTCACAAAGGTGAAGAGAAGAAGGAAGGAATTGTCCTGTGTATTTCCAATGGAAAATATATTGTGTCTCCTTCTGCTGATCCTCCTGAAGCTCTCACAGTGGAACAAAATCCATGTGGCCATGCCACATGTAAAGTACAACACCTTTTTTCCCCTTGGCTCCACCCCCAGGTGAAGAAGCAGGGAGCTATGTGAGGGACCACCTCCACATCTGCACCTTCCTTCCGCTCAAGAGGGCACCCTCACTTCCCCACAGGCCTTTGGCAGCTTCTTCTTTCTCCTCACGCATTGGCTGCTCTTCCCTGTTCGACTGTGTTGGTCCCTGAAGACAAGTCCCTACCTGAAGCTCGAGGACAGCATTCCTAGCATCTCTGGCTGCCCCACATCTCCCAACAGAACACACTGTAGTCTCAAGCTCAGTGCCTCTCGGTGCTGGGAGGACAGCTGCCAGTACCTGATACATGCTTCCAACTTCTGCTGGAGAGACAAGGTCGTGGGTAATGGAGTGTGTGCAAGGCTAATGTGACCTCAGAGCACTTTAAAGGGCTGGGTTCTTTCCTTCTATGCCAAAGAAAGAGCTATTGCAGGCAATTTGGCAGGAACTAGCCAGCAATTAATTGAGCAAGCATTTCAACCATTGCAAGGCTCTGTTGTGAGGGTATTGACGGCAAAGTGACGGATGCCTCCTGGGCTGCAGGTAGATGTGGTTCTTGGTGCTGGAGTCAGGCTGACTGAGGAGGAGTCAGTACTGACAGGGACTTCTGCTGGAGAAACAGGCTTCCATAGGACTACATGCACTATGTATACATATAGACTATTTGCAATATGACATTTATCTGTGTGTTTCTTGATTTTTGATAAGAAACAATCCAGTTTGAGCCTAGACAGATGGAGGGTGGATGGATGGTGCTTAGCCTGGAGAAGAGGAGGCTCAGGGGTGACCTTATTGCTGTCTACAACTACCTGAAGGAGGTTGTAGCCAGGTGGGGGTTGGTCTCTTCTCCCGGGCAACCAGCACCAGAACAAGAGGACACAGTCTCAAGCTGTGCCAGGAGAAGTTTAGGCTGGAGGTGAGGAGAAAGTTCTTCACAGAGAGAGTTGTTAGCTGTTGGAATGTGCTGCCCAGGGAGGTGGTGGAGTCAGCATCCCTGGAGGTGTTCAAGAGGGGATTGGACGTGGCACTTGGTACCATGGTTTAGTCATGAGGTATTGGGTGACAGGTTGGACTCGATGATCTTTGAGGTCTTTTCCAACCTTACTGATTCTATGAGTCTATGATTCCTCAAGCTCTCTGGGCAGCCTGTTGATTTTGGCTGCTCATGTCACAAAAGGCAACCATATCTGGAAGTGGGTGGGGTGAGGAGAAACACCCCTGAAGAGGACCGAGGAGGAGAGCATACCCTTTTGCGGTGTTGTGCTTCCCTGTACTTCAGGGCAGACTTGCAGCCTTGCTTCTCACAAAAGGCCAGGTCTGCCGTGGCCAGTGTCTGGGAGAAAGACCCTCTGAGAGATGGAAAGCAGGCTGCAATGTTTTGAGAAGGCTGCCAGGGCTCGCTGCTGTGCCTGTCCTCTGTGACAGTGTGGGATTTGTTCAGCTGTCAGCGCTTGTGCTTCTCCAGTCATGTCGCAAGCTCTGGGAGGGGGAAAGAGATACACTGAAGCAGAGGATGAGCATTATTCATTACCCTGATTTTGTGGGAGGGCTCAGCAGTTCAAGTGCTGTGAGGGAGGAATTGAAGCGCTAAAAACAAAGAGCTGGCTTGTCACGGTGCTTGAGAGAGGAATGAAAAATTAAATGGGGAGAAAGGAGTTCAAATGTGTGGGAGAATGGCAGTGGCTGAAATTGCAGCCTGCTTGGCAAATTGACTCTCTTCTTGTATTGCTGTCTTAGCTGGAGATTTTGTGGAAGTGCTGCATCTAACTTTCAAGCTGGATGATGTGACAAAAGCACAAAAGGGAGGCTTTGTTGCCCCTGCCCCAGCATTTGAGGGGAAGGAGTGTGGGAGGCATTGCTCCCACCCGACATGGGAGATACCCTGCTGCCTCCAGAGACACCTTTATCCCTTGGCAGTCCCTCCTTCCCTCAGCATTAAGTGGCAGCTGTTCTCCATGTAGCCTCCTGAACTGGGATTCACCACAGTGCTCTCTTCACCAAATCTAGACACAATGATTTTGGAGTCAACTGGTAAAACCCACTGTTCTTCAGATCTTCTTCTGTGATGAAAGTTCACATGGCACTGAAGTACATGGCATTATGCTTACCTTTCCCACTGGTGGAAGACATGGAGTAGTAAATTATTCATCTTTCAAATGAGATATAAAACCTAAATCCTTGCTAATCCTTATATCCATAGCACAAAACCATACAAATGACAAGAGGTGCAGAACTTCAGCTCATTAGGAAGATGCAATTATATAGTCAACTGTAGTACTGGGCAGATGTGCAGCACCAGAACAAGAGGACACAGTCTCAAGCTGCACCAGGGGAGGTTTAGGCTGGATGTTAGGAAGAAGTTCTTCACAGAAAGAGTTGTTAGCCCTTGGAATGTGCTGTCCAGGGAGGTGGTGGAGTCACCATCACTGAAGGTGTTTAGAAAGAGACTGGATGGGGTGCTTAGTGCCATGGTTTAGTTGTTTAGATGGTGTTGGGTGATAGGTTGGACTCGATGACCTCAAAGGTATTTTCCAACTTGGTTAATTCTATTCTATTCTATTCTATTCTATTCTATTCTATTCTATTCTATTCTATTCTATTCTATTCTATTCTATTCTATTCTATGCTATGCTATGCTATGCTATGCTATGCTATGCTATGCTATGCTATGCTATGCTATGCCATCCCATCCCATCCCATCCCATCCCATCCCATCCCATCCCATTCTAAATGTCACAGAATCACAGAATGTTAGGGACTGGAAGGGACCTCAAGAGATCATCTAGCCCAATGCCCCCTGCCAGAGCAGGATCACTATACCAGATCACACAAGAACTCATCCAGGCAGACTATCTCTCGAGAGGGAGACTCCACAATCCCCCTGGGCAGCCTGTTCCAGTGCTCTGTCACACTCACAGTGAAATAATTCTTCCTCACGTCTCCATGGAGCTTCCTATGCCTCAACTTCCACCTATTGCCCCTTGTCCTGTCATTGGGCATTGCCAAGAAAAGCCTGTCTCCATCTCTTGGCACTCACCCTTTATGTATTTAGAAACATGAATGAAGTCACCCCTAAGTCTCCTCCTCTCCAGCTGAAGAGCAAGTCTAATTTGGAGTGAAGGAAAAAAACAAGGGGAGTTTCAGAAATTATATTATCTAATTCCCAAATTTACAAGCTGGCCAAATGTATCAGGGTACTGCTAGGGTGAAGGACTTCTGGCTTTATCCAGAATGGATAGCTTCTGTGTCAGTCTAGCCCTCTCATTTCCACTCCTGGGTGAGTTTCAGTGGAGCAAAGAGGATTTGAAGATTAGTCAAAAAAAAAATGGTAGCACGAAGGTGAAGAGATTGTGTGATCTCTTCTGGCTTCATAAACCAGCCTGTAGCAGATGGACCTGGGTATGGGTACAATCTAATTCACATACACCTGATTCCTCCTGGGTATTTCCTCCATGCCACAAGATATGTTTTTGTAAAGGATAGGATAGGATAGGATAGGATAGGATAGGATAGGATAGGATAGGATAGGATAGGATAGGATAGATAGAATAGAATGAATAGAATAGAATAGATAGGATAGGATAGGATAGGATAGAATAGAATAGAACAGAATTAATAGAATAGGATAGAATAGAACAGAATAGAAGATAACAGAATAGAATGAATAGAATGAATAGAATAGAACAGAATGAAGAATAGAATAGAATAGAATAGAATAGAATAGAATAGAATAGAATAGAATAGAATAGAATAGAATAGAATGGAATAGAATAGAGTTGAATGGAATGGAATGGAATGGAATGGAATGGAATGGAATGGAATGGAATGGAATGGAATGGAATGGAATGGAATGGAATGGAATGGAATGGAATGGAATGGAATGGAATTGACCAGGTTGGAAAAGACCATTGAGAGCCTCATCCAGTCTCTTCCTAAACACCTCCAGTGATGGTGACTCCACCACCTCCCTGGACAGCACATTCCAATGGCCAGTTTCTGTTTCTGTGAAGAACTTCTTCCTAACATCCAGTCTAAACTTCCCCTGGTGCAGCTTGAGACTGTGTCCTCTTGTTCTGGTGCTGGTTGCCTGGAAGAAGAGACCAAGCCCCACCTGGCTACAACCTCCCTTCAGGCAGTTGTAGACAGCAAGAGGAGGAAGATGGCTGTGTGGGATTGGGTGGGAAAGATTAAGTACAGTAGAAAATCAGAGAAAAGCTTGATGCATTCTAAGTACCTTTCATGATTTCAGACTCTCCTCTATCTCTTCCCTTGTTTTTACTGATGGATGAAGCTTATCTGGAAAGCAGACATGCTTAAGCTACAATATAGAGTAGGGTTTGAGTGAGTCCTAAAAGATTTTAACTCATCCATCAATTGATTATATTGTCATTGCAACATAAGGCTATTCAGCATACAGCAGCCACTGCTAGGTCTCTGGTTGAAGCATTGCCCTTGTTGTGCAGAACTATTTAACTCTGTCTCTTTGAGATGACATGTGAAATGTTTCTTATCTTGCAAAAAAAACAAGGCAGATTTGCTCTAAACATCTTAAGGAACAGGGATGTGAATCTCGAAACAATTCTTTTAGCTGGACATATCCACAGGGGCTGAGTTTTCATCCAGTGGGTTTCAGTTTTTAATTCAGCTCTGCTGAAAATGCTGCATGGTGAAGCCCAGTGCAGTGCAAAGAGTGAAATGAATTGTGGAGCAGTTCTTATCTCACAAAAAAATACAGATTTCCTCTCAGCTTACTGAGAAGTAGGAGCATGAACCTGGAAACCTTTTGGGTGTGTGGATCCATCTACAGGTACTGAGTTTTCACCAGTGAGGCTTAATTTATTGTGTCAGCTCCAGTGAATATCACAGAATCACAGAATGTTATGGGTTGGAAGGGATCTCAAAAGATCATCTAGTCTAACCCCTCTGCCATAGGAGGATCACCTAGGGCAGGTCACACAGGACCACATCCAAGAGGGTATTGAACATCTCCAGAGTGGGAGACTCCAGAGAAGGGCAACAAGGCTGGTGAGAGGTCTCGAGCACAAGCCCTGTGAGGAGAGGCTAAGGGAGCTGGGGTTGCTTAGCCTGGGGAAGAGGAGGCTCAGGGGAGACCTTATTGCTCTCTACAACTACCTGACGGAAGGTTCTAGCCAGGTGGGGGTTGGTCTCTTCTCCCAGGCAGGCAACCAGCACCAGAACAAGAGGACAGAGTCTCAAGCTGTGCCAGGGGAGGTTTAGGCTGGAGGTGAGGAGAAAGTTCTTCACAGAAAGAGATATTGGCCATTGGAATGTGCTGCCCAGGGAGGTGGTGGAGTCACCATCCCTGGAGGTGTTCAAAAAAGGATTGGACGTGGCACTTGGAGGTTTTGTTAGTCACGAGGTGTTGGGTGACAGGATGGACTTGATGATCTCTGAGGTCTTTCCCAACCTCATTGATTCTATGATTCTATGATTTCTCAAGCTCTCTGGGCAGCCTCTTCCAGCGTTCTGGAAATATTGCACCGTGAAGCCTAGTGCAACAAAAAGGTTGCACTGCATCTCTTCTTTCCTAGCAAACTGCCTGTTTTGTGGCTTGCACAAGCATTCACCAGGGCTTTAGGGGAGTAAGGCTGTGCTTTGGGGCTTTATTTTTTGTTTGTTTAGGGATTCTTAAATGTTCTTGATTTCATTTGTATTTTTTTCCTGAAGGGATGGTTGGTAACTCCCAGCCGCGTTTGGTTTTCAGGAGGGGCTCCCACAGCTTTCAGACGCTCAGCCTTCAGATGCTCAGCCTTCAAGCCTGAGCCCCCTGCTGCCGCTGGGTGCCAGTGCAGGCCCGGCCTAAACAGCCCTGCTCCCGCCTCTCCCTCCCTCTTCTTTCCCCTGCTACTCCTGCTGCTTTTCCTCCCCACTTTTCTTCTCCCCCCGTCGCCGCCCCTTTCCCATTTAAATGCCGGGAAAGTCACTTAGTGCTGGGCGAGCCGCACGGCTCCCTGCCCAGCCTTTGTGGCTGGGTCTGTGGGCTGCCATGGCAGCGCCTGTGCTGCTTGTTTGGGTTGAGGCAGGGCAAACAGTGAGGACATTGAGCCTAAGCTTCCTCTGCTGAATGGCTTGGCAGTCTCTGAGCCTGGCTCTTGGCTGTGGAGTTGGCTTGGAAATGATGGGGAGGGGAGCAGGGCTGGCAGCAGGGAAGGCAGGCAGTGCTCCTGCGGGGCTCAGCCAAGCGGCTGCTCTCTCCCACATCAGATGCACGTCATGGGCAATCTCGTTAGGATGTGCTGTGTGTTCCACGGATGCCCCACTCTGACTCCTCCCAGTGCCATCCACCCAAGCTGTACCTATCTGTAAAGCTTCTGGGGCTGGAAACAGTGAAGGTTGGGGACATCACATAATCAAAGAATGGCTTGAGTTGGAGGGGTCCTTAAAGATCACCTAGTTCCAACCCCCCCCTTGCCATAGGCAGGGACTAGGTTGTTCAGAGCCTCATTCAGCTGCTTACATGACTAGAAAAAGCAAAACCAAGTTATGCCAGGGAAGGTTTAGGTTGGACACTGGGAAAAACTTCTATACTCAAGGGGTTCTCAAAGACTGGAACAGGCTACCCTGGGAAGTGATTGAATCACCAGCACTGGGTATGTTTAGAATGGAATGGAATGGAATGGAATGGAATGGAATGGAATGGAATGGAATGGAATGGAATGGAATGGAATGGAATGGAGAATGGAGAATGGAGAATGGAGAATGGAGAATGGAGAATAGGAATAGGATGAGAAGAGAGAGAAGAGAAGAGAAGAGAAGAGAAGAGAAGAGAAGAGAAGAGAAGAGAAGAGAAGAGAAGAGAAGAGAAGAGAAGAGAAGAGAAGAGAAGAGAAGAGAAGAGAAGAGAAGAGAAGAGAAGAGAAGAGAAGAGAAGAGAAGAGAAGAGAAGAGAAGAGAAGAGAAGAGAAGAGAAGAGAAGAGAAGAGAAGAGAAGAGAAGAGAAGAGAAGAGAAGAGAAGAGAAGAGAAGAGAAGAGAAGAGAAGAGAAGAGAAGAGAAGAGAAGAAAAAAGAGAGAAGAGAGGACAGAGAATAGGATAGAGAATAGAATAGAATAGGGAATAGAATAGAGACTAGGATAGAATAGAGGATAGGATGGGTAGGATAGGATGGGATGGGATGGGATAGGATAGGATAGGATAGGATAGGATAGGATAGGATAGGATAAGGATAGGATAGGATAGGATAGGATAGGATAGGATAGGATAGGATAGGATAGGATAGGATAGGATAGGATAGGATAGGATAGGATAGGATAGGATAGGATAGGATAGGATAGGATGGGACAGACCAGGTTGGAAAAGACCTTCTATATATGGTGCTCAAATATAGAGTGTAGTAGTGGCCCTGGTGGTTAGATAACAGTTGAACTTCATGAATTTGGAGGTTTTTTTCAGCCATAGGGATTCTGTGTTTCAAGCAATCTGGAGCTGTGGCTGTGGCAGCGCACTACTACCCTTCAGAAGTGCTGAGCATTTTGTGACTGGTTTAGTTCAACACATTTAGTGGCAGCAGAGGGAGGAAGGAGAAGCACTTTGTTGATGTTGGAAAACCACCTCCCTGTAGGTTGTTTCAAGTTGTACAATTCAGAAACTGTGTATATCAAAAAGCAAAATTAGGCTAGGGGGGCTGTAGATAAGGATTCTTAGCAAGTCTGTGAATCTGGAGCTGGTGGTTTACTACTTCTACAGCCCTTTTCAAACAGCAGCTTCACATCTGCTACACCAGTGTCTGTGAGGCAGAAAAGTACTATCTTCATCTCCAAAATAGATGGGTTACATGCAGGTAAACAGATCTTTTGCAATAGCACACAGAATTCATAGCAGAATGGTCTCTTGGTCTCTTCTCCCAGGCAATCAGCACCAGAACAAGAGGACACAGTCTCAAGCTGCACCAAGGGAGGTTTAGACTGGATGTTAGGAAGAAATTCTACACAGAGAGAGTGATTTCCCATTGGAATGTGCTGCCCAGGAAGGTGGTGGAGTCGCCATCCTTGGAGGTGTTTAGAAGGAGACTTGATGGGGTGCTTGGTGCCATGGTTTAGTTGATTAGGTGGTGTTGGATGATGGGTTGGACATGATGATCTTGGAGATCTCTTCCAACCTGGTCTGGTCTGGTCTGGTCTATTCTATTCTATTCTATTCTATTCTATTCTATTCTATTCTATTCTATTCTATTCTATTCTATTCTATTCTATTCTACTCTATTCTATTCTATTCTATTCTATTCCATTCCATTCTGAAAAGAAGGCAGAATCCCCAAATTCTGTGTTACTGACTGTGTAAAGAAATGCATAAACATAACTGTTGGCACAGCTTTGTCAAAATACTCAGTCCAGACTCTAATGCTAGTTGGTTTTCTGCAAGTTACCGTTTCTGCTTACTCCTTTAATACCCTTGAAGCTGAGGATCGTGAAGCTGCTACTCAAAAGCATCTCCACACTCCTGGAGTATTTTCCTTCATCAGATAGTGTGGCTTTATTGTTTTGGGGTTTTTCTTAATCAAATTGCACAGCCTAAAGAGAGGGTAGTGCTCAATGCAAAGTTGTGTTTCTTCTCCAGACTGAAAGCCAGGAGCCTGAACTGGCTATAAGGATCTAGTAATGTTAAGGACCATCTATGGCATCAGGAGGAGACCAGACATTAAAAGGATGCTTGTCACATTTCTCCAGGAGCTGTCTTTTGGACGCTGTGTCTTTTGAATGAGCCAAAAGGCGGCAATCCACCCCAAGCAAAGAACTTGTGATCAGTACTGGCAATGTTGTGAGAGTTGAAGGGAGTGGTGAGGGAGGAAGCAGAGAGCTGTGACTGATAGATGCCAGCCGGGTGTGGATTTAAAAATGCCAAGTGGAATGTGTCCTGGGCATGCCTGGATGACAGAAGCGGGTGAAATTCAGCACATGCCTAGGTGTGGTTATCACCTTTGTTTCATGGACATTCTGCTCTAAAAGGTGAGGGTGAGAGGTAGAAGGGGAAAAGGTAAGCTTCAGAAAATGGAGGTTAGGCACAGCTCCCCAGGCTGCTGTCCTTTCCACCAAGCCACAAGGGAGGGTTTGTGGGAAGGGGAGGAAACCCTTGCAGACCTGGTCTGTCAAGCCTTGAGTTTCGCTCTCTGGAATAAACAAACTACATTCAGTCAGCTGTGTCTTCTGGGATACTTTCCATTTTCCTCCTTACTCCTTCCTGAAGCAAAAGCCTTTGTGCAGAAAGCAATACTTTCTCTACCCATACTTTCCCCTCTGGAGACCAAGCCTCTTTTCAGCTCCCCCTTTTCTTGCTTCACCCAGCCTGCCGCCCACATGGCAGCGTGCAATACCCATTTCCAGGAAGCACCACACGCACTCAGTGTTTAAAAGCATCACATTTCTTCCAGTTAACATTCAAATAATGCTAATTTTATTTTCCTACCTAATTCTATTTCCTTTCCTGACCCTGCTGATTATAAAGACATTTGTGTGTAAATGCAGGTGCTCTGCCCCCTTTATCATCCTGATTCCTTCGGCAGTGCCACAGTCTAGTGCTTGTGACATCACAATCAATCACTGGTGACTGCCTTACAGATTCAGCCAGCACCAGGAGGTCTTTAAATCAGGTGGTGGTAACAGCAGGTGCCTGAAAACAGAGTAGAAAGCAGAGGCTCCTGTGTAAATGATGTGGTAGCTGATAATCTGTGTGTGACTCCAGGAATGTGAAATCTATGGGATGCCTAAAATCTAACACCAGGCACATTTTGCCTAAGCAAGGTGGAGACCGTGGTGGAAGGTGACCTTGGTTGTCCTAAACAGAGCGCCTCGCTCCTGAAATGGCTGTTGCTTGTCATTGATCAATTGCAGTCACTTCCTACACAGGTCCTCTCCCCATCAGGCTTTCGGGACCAGAGTGGGGAGTCCCCTGCAGACTAAAGGAGAGGAAAATTTTATTTACCAAGGAGTGGTCAGGCATTGGAATAGGCTACCCAGGGAGGTGGTGCAGTCACCATCTTGGGAGGTGTTCAAGACACTTGCGGACACGGCACTTTGGGACATAGTATCATGGCTACAATGATGTTAGGCTGGCAGTTGGACATGATGATCTTAAAGGTCTTTTCCAACTGCAACAATTCTGTCATAGAGTCATAGAATTGTTAGGGTTGGAAGGAACCTCAAGAATTATCTTATTCCAATACCCCTGCCATGGGCAGGACCACTTCACACTGGATCAGGTTGCTCAGAGCCACATCCAGCTGATTTCAGGGTGGTTGAAATCCCCCCCGAGGACCAGGGCTTGTGAATGTGAAGCCACTTCTATTTGCCTGGGGAGGGCCTCATCTGATTGATTCTGCTGGTCAAGTGGCCTGTAGCAGACCCCTACAGTAACAATACCTTCCCCTGTCTTCCCTTTAATCTTCACCCATATGCTTCCAACCATCTCCTCGTCCCTCCCCAGGTGGAGCTCCACTGATCCCAGCTGGTCACTGATACACACATCAGGGACAGGATGCAAGAGCTGGGTCTCCTACCTGGAGAAGAGAAGACTGGGAAGATATTATAACAGCTTTCCAGTACCTGAAGGGGACCTACAAGAATGCTGGGAAGGGACTTTTTAACAGGGCTTGTAGCGACAGCACAAGGGGCAACGGCTCTAATCTCAAAAAGGGTAGACTTAGACTGGATGTTAGGAAGAAATATTTTACAGTGAAGGTGACAAGACATTGGAACAGTTTTCCCCAGGGAGATGGTGAATGCACCCTCCCTGGAGGTGTTCAAGGCCAGGTTGGATGGAGCCTTGAGCAACCTGGCCTCGTGTGAGGTGTCTCTGCCCATTGCAGGGGGGCTTATAACTGGGTGATCCTTAAGGCCCCTTCAACCATAACCATTCTATGCTTCAACGATTCTCTGTGGTGGATTGGTCTTCATGTACTGCACCAGAATGTGCTTATTTTTTAACATAACACAGAGGGGACTGAGGAGCAGTCGGCAAAGGCATTAATGCAGTGTCAACATTCCAGTAGAGATGTGAAGATACTAGGTATGGCTGTGTATGTGAAAAAAAAATGCATTATCACCCAGGGCCTCTTAAAACTAGCCAATTTATTGATATTCTTCATGGGTTAGATGTCTATTGCTGGGATTTATGGCCAACATCTGAACTAAAGGTAGTTGTATGCTTGACAACAAAAGTGATAAAGAAGCTGTGGAGGGGCAATGAAAACTGATGGGGAGAGAGAGTGATGAACAGCAGAAGTGCCATTATGGTCAAGTGACAGGGTAGAAGGTGGAAGAGAAAGGGAAATGGGCTGTTTGCAGTAATTTGGGTGCCTTCAAGCCTCCTTGTTCAGCTGCCTGCAAACATCTGCTTACTTTATTTACTGTTGCATTTCTCCCTAATGCCACTGCAGTTGGGCACAGCACCTTAGATGCCTGTGCTTGTGCCTTCTGCATGTGAGATGCAAGCTGCAGACCTTTGTTTTTCTCTTTTTCACTCTTCCCAGGGAAAAAAAGGAGAAATAGAAGCCAAACCAAATTCAAACAAAGGAAGGCTGTAACTGCTAGGACAAGGGAATAAAAAGTAATGTTCATTTAGTGAGCAGGAATAGTGTGGCCAGCAGAAGGAGGGAAGAGCTAGAGGCCCTGTACTCAGCACTGTTGAGGATGCACCTCAAATACTGTGTGCAGTTTTGGCCTCTCACTACAAGAAAGATATTGAGGTGCTGAAGCCTTTGCAGAGAAGGGCAACAAAGCTGGTGAAGGCTCTGGAGAATAAGGCTTAGAAGGAATTGCTGAGACAACTGGGATAGTTTAGTCTGTAGCAGAGGAGTCTGAGGGAAGAGCTCATTGCTCTCTACAACTGCCTGAAAGGAGGCTGGACTGAGGTGGGGTTTTGGTCTCTTCTCCCTAGTACCAGGTGAAAGGATGAGGCAAAATGGCCTCAGGTTGTGCCAGAGGAGGTTTAGGATGGATAGTAGCAAATATCTATTTCCTGAATGAACTGACATTGGATCAGGCTGTCCAGGGAAGTGTTGGAGTCACCATCCCTGGAGGTGTTTATGAAACACGTGGACTGTGTGACGTTGTTTAATGGCCCTGGTTGTCTTAGGTTGATGCTTGGACTTGATCATAGAGTGTCTTTTCCAACCAAAACAATTCTGTGGTTCTATGAATGTGTAAAAAGGCATCTCGATTTTATGGATAGAAGAGGAAAATGGTCTTTTGGGGAGGTAATTGGATTTGTTTGATGGATTTAGTTTTCCGAGCACTGGCAAATCTAACAAGGAAGAGCAGCAAGTCTCTTAGACTAAATGGGTGCAGGGGAATTATTTTCTCATGCAGTTTATGCACATGCAGACACACACACAAACCCCAGCAAACAAACAAAAACGCAACCAAAAGGCCCAGAAACCAACCAGTATATATAGTGTCTCCTTTACACACCTGGCACTTTAACTTGCGGCTGCCTCTGATGATAACGCAGTTACTGCTGGAGGCAGCTGCGCTTCGACAGACATAATGCAATCAAAACCCTGCCACTAATAAAAATGAAAGAAAAGACAAAGAGGGAGGACAGGTGACAGCATGAATAGATGAGGGGTGAGCAACTGATGGTGTTTACCTAGACCTGAGCAAAGCCTTCAACACTGTCCCGCACCACATCCTGGTCTCCAGGCTTGTGACACATGGGTTTGATGGGTGGACCACTAGGTGGATAAGGAACTGGCTTGATGGCTGCTCCCAAAGAGTGGCTGTCAATGGGTCCATGTCCCAGTGGAGGCCAGGGACAAGCAGAGTCCCTCAGGGATCAGTCCTGGGACCAGGCTTGTTCAACATCTTTGTGGATACCATGGACAGGGGCATCGAGTGCACCCTCAGCGAGTTTGCTGATGACACCAAGCTGTGCGGTGCAGCAGACACGCTGGAGAGAAGGGATGCCATCCAGAGGGACATGGACAGGCAGATTATCCATACAGACATGCAGGCAGGTTAAGGAGATGCCGTTAACTTGGGAGGTATCTTCAGGGAGCTGCAGTTTTGTCCAGGCCCCTTAATTCCTGCTTTCAGGATGGTCTGATTGTGTCGATTTGACCTGTTTCATCCATAAACAAAGCATCTTGAAAGGAGACCTGGACAGAAGATTGGGACCCAAGGAATCACTCAGGCCAGTGATAAGAGCAAAGATGTTGGCAGGAGCAAAGTGGAGGGTTGCCCAGAGGCAGCAGGACTGGACAGCACCAGTGCCCTACTGGCCTGCAGATCTCTGACAGGCAAAAATCAACTTGCTCACAAAGTTTATTGTGGAGGGGAGAAATCCAAATCTGACATGCCTCCAAGGCTGGGACCTAAGGTCTCTCTTGCAAGGCTTCAGCTGGGAGCCTTTGTTCCCTTCCAACACTGCCAACTGTAGCATACTTCTACAAACTGAATTTAGTAACAGAAAGCAGAACAGTATGGATGGGGCACTCTGATATTGTGTAGGCTTCTCCAGCAGACCAAGATAATGAGCCAGGGAGAGAGAAGCCTGGCATGAGCACCAACTGTAAAAGCTCAAGTGATATTTGTGTATTTGGGCCCAAGTAGCTGACTTATTTTTCAGATGATCTGGCAGGTTCAAAAGCTCAAGTTTTATTGGTGTGTTTGAACCCAAGTAGCTGAATTATTTTTCAGATGATCTGGCATGTTTAGATGAGTACAGAATGATTTTCCAGCCAGCATGGATATTTAGAGTAATCTTTGAATCCCTTTCAAAGCCTCATTAATATCTGCAATTACAGCCAGCTACAGTGCACTTGACCCAGTGTGCCAGTGTCACCAGGCTAAGCTGAATGAATGAAAGAAGTTTTTATTAGAGGCTCTGACCCTGCCTTGGCTGCAGACACAGGGGAGGAGTGGGGAAAAAAATCTTCTACCTGTGCACCAGGCAACCAACTCCATGCAGCACCACCACATGTGTCTGTATATAACTCAGAGCCATGAAGATGATCAGAGGGCTGGAGCACCTCTCCTATGAAGACAGGCTGAAAGAATTGGGGCTGGTCAGCCTGGAGACGAGAAGGCTCCTGGGTGACCTTATAAATAAGTTTCAATATCCAAAGGTGACCCTACAGGAAGGCCTGGAAAGGACTGTTTAGATTTAAATGGTTTGGGAATGGCCCAAGGATGCTGACAGCAGGTGTAAAGCCCACCAGGGCTTCCCTTATGCAGCACTACAGGCTGGGGACAGAGTGGCTGGGAGCGGCCAGGTGGAAAGGTTGACAGTAGGCTGAACATGAGCCAGCATTGTGCCCAGGTGGCCAAGAAGGCCAGTGGCATCCTGGCCAGTATCAGGAGTAGTGTTGCCAGCAGGAGTAGGGAAGTCCTTCTGCCCCTGTACTCAGCAATGGTGAAGCCACACCATGAGTCCTGTGTCCAGTTCTGGGCCCCTCAGTTTAGGAAAGATGTTGACTTGCTGGAACGTGTCCAGAGAAGGGCAACAAAGCTGGTGAGGGGTTTGGAGCACAGCCCTGTGAGGAGAGGCTGAGGGAGCTGGGGTTGCTTAGCCTGGAGAAGAGGAGGCTCAGGGAGACCTTCTTGCTGTCTACAACTACCTGAAGGGAGGTTGTAGCCACATGGGAGTTGGTCTCTTCTCCCAGGCAAGCAGCACCAGAACAAGAGGACACAGTCTCAAACTGTGCCAGGGGAGGTTTAGGCTGGATGTTAGGAAGGAATTCTTCACAGAATGAGTGATTGCCCATTGGAATGTGCTGCTCAGGGAGGTGGTGGAGTCACCATCACTGGAAGCGTTTAAAAACAGACTGGATGAGGCACTTGGTGCCATGGTTTAGTTGATTAGATGGTGTTGGGTGATAGGTTGGACTTGATGATCTCTAAGGTCTTTTCCAACCTGGTTAATTCTGTGTTCTGTGTTCTGAAGGGCATGTAGTGATAGGATGAGGGGAAATGGTTTGCAACTGGAGCAGGGTAGATTTCGGTTGGACATAAGGAGGATGTTCTGTACAATCAGAGTGGTGAAATGATGGCTTTCCAATGGATGTGGTTGAGGCCCTGTCCCTGGAGACATTCAAAATCAGACTGGGCTACCTGATCTAGTTGGAGATATCCTTGCTTGGTGCAGGGGGGTTGGGCAAGATGACCTCTGAGTGTCCCTTCCAACCTGATGCAATCTGTGAATCTGTGAACGTGAGCTCCTCTTAACATTATTTCCATTTGCTTATAAATGTCTCTGATACTTACATGTGATTATGGAGGGTGGGGGGAGGTGTTGTGTGGATTTTTTTTGTTCTGCTGTGTTTAAACCATTAAATAACCTGATTGTTTCCAGCAATGAAGACAATTAAGCAGGCAGGAGATAATGAAACTTGATTGAGCCTCCCTATTTGGCTGCACAGCTGCGCATGTGTGTCAACATCTGCAAATTAAAGAAGCAATTAATCTGAAGAAGAATGAATGAGGCACTGTTCCTGAGGCACACAGGTAGGTTTGGGAGCCTCCTTCCCCAGCTCTTTACTTTTCCCCCTCCCCCCTTTGTTAAGGTCAAAACTCAAATTGCAACCAGCTGTGTAAGCCTGTTCTTCTCAAATCCCACATTTCTAATCGAATTTAAGAGCTGATACCTGGTGAATTACAACCTGGTGTCATAAATCCACCTTGCCAGCGATTTATGCACCCAGTGCTAACTGACACAGTGATTCATATCTGCTACGATTAAGAGCTGAATGGCTTTATAGCTCTTGATGTAGTTTCCAAGGGGTTAGGTTGCTAAAACAACAAAATGTCAAGGGGTAACATTGTACAATTCTGTGATACTGAGCTGCAGCAATTGGTTGCTACTTTACTATGCAAGATTTGCAGATGATCCATGAAGGAACATGGATCAGGTACTGGAAGGCTGCTAAAAGATCTCCCTGGAGCTCTCTCTTTCCCAGGATGAACAGATCCAACCGTCCAAAATGTCCAAGCTCAGCCTGCCCCTCTATTCCTCCTCCTTGGGTAGCCAGGCTGTCATTCTAGCATCAAGGCAGATTATCCATGCAGGCAAGTTAAGGAGTTGCTGTAACTTGGGAGGCCTTGAGCACAAGCCCTATGAGGAGAGGCTGAGGGAGCTGGGATTGTTTAGCCTGGAGAAGAGGAGACTCAGGGGCGACCACATTGCTCTCTACAACTACCTGAAGGGTGGTTGTAGCCAGGAAGGGGTTGGCCTCCTCTCTCTAGCAACCAGCACCAGAACAAGGGGACACAGTCTCAAGCTGCACCAGGGGAAGTTTAGGCTGGAGGTGAGGAGAAAGTTCTTCCCAGAGAGAGTTGTTAGCCATTGGAATGTGCTGCCCAGGGAGGTGGTGGAGTCATTGTCCTGGAGGTGTTCAAGAGGGGATTGGATGTGGCACTTGGTGCCATGGTTTAGTCATTAGTCATGGACTCGATGATCTTCGAGGTCTCTTCCAACCTTAGTGACACTGTGATACTGTATCTTCAGGGAGCTGCAGTCTAGTCCAGCCCCGCCCTGTGCTTGCGCTGCCGCCACGCACGCAGGGGCTGCAAGCTCCTTTGAAAACTCTCCAGCTCTGTGTGAGGTGGGAAGGGAGTGGGGCAGCGAGCTGTCTGACTTTGTTTTGAACATCACATGTTCAAGTCTGTCTATTGATGATCTTCTGAACGTGCTGATACTCAGAAAGAATGGAGAAAGGCAGTTTACAAATCACCCAATATCCACTTTAGTCTGCTTTTCAATTTTCATTTCTCAGAAACACAAATTGCAGCTGTTCCTTAAGGTGTCTGCTCTACCCTCTCTAGAAGCCAATTTCTTTTTTAATTTCCTCTGATGAGACTCAGAAGATGCTGGATAAAAAAATGAAAAAAAAAAAAAAAAAAAAAAAAAAAAAAAAAAGAGGTGAGATCTCTTATTTATTTATTTCCCAGGCAGCCTTCTGTGTGAAGCACATCATCGGTTGCTTAGCCTGGAGAAGAGGAGGCTCAGGGGCGACCTCATTGCTCTCTACAACTACCTGAAGGGAGGTTGTAGCCAGGAAGGGGTTGGCCTCTTCTCTCTAGCAACCAGCACCAGAACAAGAGGACACAGTCTCAAGCTGCACCAGGGGAAGTTTAGGCTGGAGGTGAGGAGAAAGTTCTTCCCTGAGAGAGTTGTTAGCCATTGGAATGTGCTGCCCAGTGAGGTGGTGGAGTTGTCATCCCTGGAAGTGTTCAAGAGGGGATTGGATGTGGCACTTGGTGCCATGGTCTAGTCATGGGGTCTGTGGTGACAGGTTGGACTCGATGATCTTTGAGGTCTCTTCCAGCCTTTGTGATACTGTGATACTGTGATTCTGTAGTTTCTTTACATGGCATAAAAGGACATCTTTGCCTAATTGTGTACTAAAAATAACAGCAAGTAGGAATCAGAGAGGAATCTGATGACAGTTTTTATTATTTCCCCCTTTTTGTGCAGGATTAATTGTGTGGTGCAGTGTTGATGTTATTGTATAGGTTATATAGCTTAGGAACAGAACTAAATTTATAGAAACTATGTTCACTTTTTTTGGTAGCTTACTCATTATCTGCACAAATAGTCCTTACTACACATCTCTTTACTTGAACAGCAGGGACACCTCCACTAGAGCAGGTTGCTCAAGGCCCTGTCCAACTTGGCCTTGAACATCTCCAGGCAGGGGGTATACATGACCTTCCTAGGCAACCTGTTCCAGTGTGTCTCCACTCTCACTGTAAAGGGTGGTGAGACACAGAAACAAAGTCACTTAGCTTCCAAAAAGACCATTTCCCTCTTCTATCCATGAATACAAGATCCCTTTTTGCACACTCAGAGAACCATACAGTTGTTTTGTTTGGGAAAGAGTCATCGAGTCCAAGCATTGGCCTAACACCACTATGGCCATTAAGTGATGTCACAAAGTGCTGTGTCCACATGTTTCATGAACACCTCCAGGGGTGGTCATGCCAACACCTCCCTGGGCAGCCTGTTCAGGAAAGAAATTTTTCCTAATATGTAACCTAAACCTGCCATAATTCCAGGGCTTTTCATCCCATCCTATTACTTGATAGGATAGAGAGAAGAGACCAACCCCCACCTCAGTCCAGCCTCCTTTCAGGCAGTTGTAGAGAGCAATGAGCTCTTCCCTCAGACTCCTCTTCTACAGACTAAACTATCCCAGTTGTCTCAGCAATTCCTTCTAAGCCTTATTCTCCAGAGCCTTCACCAGCTTTGTTGCCCTTCTCTGCAAAGGCTTCAGCACCTCAATATCTTTCTTGTAGTGAGAGGCCAAAACTGCACACAGTATTTGAGGTGCATCCTCAACAGTGCTGAGTACAGGGCCTCTAGCTCTTCCCTCCTTCTGCTGGCCACACTATTCCTGCTCACTAAATGAACATTACTTTTTATTCCCTTGTCCTAGCAGTTACAGCCTTCCTTTGTTTGAATTTGGTTTGGCTTCTATTTCTCCTTTTTTTCCCTGGGAAGAGTGAAAAGAGAAAAACAAAGGTCTGCAGCTTGCATCTCACATGCAGAAGGCACAAGCACAGGCATCTAAGGTGCTGTGCCCAACTGCAGTGGCATTAGGGAGAAATGCAACAGTAAATAAAGTAAGCAGATGTTTGCAGGCAGCTGAACAAGGAGGCTTGAAGGCACCCAAATTACTGCAAACAGCCCATTTCCCTTTCTCTTCCACCTTCTACCCTGTCACTTGACCATAATGGCACTTCTGCTGTTCATCACTCTCTCTCCCCATCAATTTTCATTGCCCCTCCACAGCTTCTTTATCACTTTTGTTGTCAAACATACAACTACCTTTAGTTCAGATGTTGGCCATAAATCCCAGCAATAGACATCTCCCTTGTGAAGAATATAAAGAAAGTGGCTACTTTTAAGAGACACCAAACACAAGAAGGACAGGGATCTGTTGGAGCAGGTCTAGAGGAGTGCCAGAAAGGTGACCAGATGGCTGGAACACCTATGCTATGGGGACAGGCTGTGACAGTTGGGCCTGTTCATCTTGGAGAACAAGAAGACTCTGGGGAGACCATGTAGCAGCTTTCCAGTACCTGAAGTGGACCTACAAGAAAGCTGGGGAGGGACTTTTTACAAAGGCTTGTAGCATTAGGATGAAGGGGAATGGATTGAAGCTGGAAGAGAGTAGATTTACACTGGATATTAGGAAGGAATTCAGTGGTCCAACACTGGAACATGCTGCCCAGGAAAGCTTTGGCTGCCCCCTCCCTAGAGGTGTTCAAGGCCAGGTTGGACAGGACCTTGAGCAACCTGGTCTGTTGGGAGGTGTCCCTGCCTGTGGCAGGGGTATTTAATCTAGGTGATCTTAAGGTCCCTTTCCAGCTCTAGACGTTCTATGATTAATAGGCTGTTAGGTCTTTCCTCTGTCCAAGCTCCTTTCATGGTTTTGGCCTGCTGCTTGCCTACAGTGGTTGCTTATCCTGGAGAAAAGGAGACCTAGGGGGACCTTATCACATTCTACAAGTACCTGAAAGGAAGTTGCAGTAAGGTGAGGAGCTGGGCTTTCTCTCAGGCAACTTGTGATGAGACAAGATGGCATGGCACACTGGAATGGGCTGCCCAGGGAGGTAGTGGAGTTGCCATCCCTGGAGGTATGTCAGGAAAGATTGTATGTGTCACTTACTGACACGTTCTAGTTGATGTGGTGGTGTTAGGTCATAGGCTAGACTTGATGCTCTCAGGGGTCTATTCCAGTCTCAATAATTCTGTGATTCCACTTTCTGCTAAGAAGTGTGAGATCTCCTTTATCATGCATCCCAAGTGGCTACCCAGACCCTTCCAGGGCAACCCTCCCAAAGCATGTTCTTGGACAAGTTTGTCAGCCTTTCTTTGTTAGAAATGGCCTCATAAGTTCAGTCTGTCTCTTTTTGCGTGCAAAGAAGATGTAAAGGGAATGTTTGGTGATGCAGTTTTGGCAGCAAGGCCAAATATTTCTCCATTTCAGACAAGGTGAGGGTGACCAGTCTTGCTGTGCTGAGGTTGAAAACATAAAACCTGCTGCTTTGGCTTAGTTTGCCTGCAGACCATGATGAATTATAGAGCAGGAGGTGAAAAGGAGGGCAAAAATATAAAGGAGGTGAGGAGGTATAAATAAGTAAAGAGGACAGGGAAACAGAGGCGAGAGGAAAGGGAGATGAGGAAATAAACTCAACTGTGCAGACCAGCAGAAGAATGCTTCCAAATGACTTGGGAGGAAAAATCAGTGAGGAAAATGAGCCTATTGTGATTTTTTTTTTCTTTGCTACTGCTGCTGGGAAGACTCCATAAACCTTCTAATGATGGACATTGTAAAACAAGCTTTTTCTTCCTGTGAGCTCTTGAGGGGGGGGATATGCACTGCTTGTTTTAGCAGGGATATGCAGGGCAGAGCACACGCATGGAGAGCTGTAGATAACCACTGGGAATAAAGCAATGCTTTCTCTAGCTGCTAGTGGTACCTAATCATCTTTCCTCATCAGTCTCATATCTGACAACCGTTTTAAACAGATTTCCCCTCTGAAGTGGCTGGAATGGAGTAATTCTGCAAAGCAAAGCCTGGAGAGAAAGGGAGAGATGTGAGATGGTTACCTCACAGTATCACAGTATTACAGTATTACCAAGGTTGGAAGAGACCTCGAAGATCATCGAGTCCAACCTGTAACCACAAACCTCACGACTAGACCATGGCACCAAGTGCCACATCCAGTCCCTTCTTGAACGCCTCCAGGGACGGCGACTCCACCACCTCCCCGGGCAGCACATTCCAATGATGAATCACTCTCTCGGTGAAGAACTTTCTCCTCACCTCCAGCCTAAACTTCCCCTGGTGCAGCTTGAGACTGTGTCCTCTTGTTCTGGTGCTGCTTGCCTGGGAGAAGAAAGCAGCCCCCACCTGGCTTCAACCACCCTTCAGGTAATTGTAGAGAGCAATGAGGTCTTCCCTGAGCCTCCTCTTCTCCAGGCTAAACAACCCCAGCTCCCTCAGCCTCTCCTCACAGGGCTTGTGCTCAAGGCCTCTCACCAGTCTTGTTGCCCTTCTCTGGACACGTTCAAGTCCTTCTTAAACTGAGGGGCCCAGAACTGGACACAGGACTCAAGATGCAGCCTACCCAAAGCAGAGTACAGGGGCACAATGACCTCCCTGCTCCTGCTGGCCACACTATTCCTAATGCAGGCCAGGATGCCATTGGCCTTCTAGGCCACCTGGGCACACTGCTGTCTCATGTTCAGGCAGCTGTCAATCAGCACCCCCAGGTCCCTCTCTGTCCGGCTGCTCTCCAGCCACTCCGACCCCAGCACTGACTCCGACCTTCTTGTAATCAGTAAGATTTACACATTTTCCAAGAGGAAGTCTGTGTTGTGGCAGCTCTGCAATGTGAGATTTCCTGGCTACAGGACTACCTACAGCAATACTTACTTGTGCCTTTCAAAAGAGCTTGACACGCATTCTTCAGTGTTACATGTGCCAAAAAGCTCTTGAGCAAGCCTTGTAATCTGATTTTATCATCACATTATCAAGCCAATCTTGCGGGGATTGAGGCTTGATTTTGTGGTTGTTTGGGTTTCCCCCCAACCCCTTGTAATAAGGGAGTGACTGGCATGAGCTGTGGAGAGGTAAGGCTTCTTCAGCTGCACAATTGATGGTGTTTGACCTTATAACTCTGTGCTCAATTGAGTTTTATGCCTCTGTATGTAGTGAAAAGGATAAGTATATTGAACTGAAGCTGTGGCAGGCTTGAGGCCAGAATGGTCATGAAGGGTGGTTGTAGCCATGAAGGGGTTGGTCTCTTCTCCCAGGCAACCAGCACCAGAACAAGAGGACACAGTCTCAAGCTGCACCAGGGGAAGTTTAGGCTGGAGGTGAGGAGAAAGTTCTTCCCAGAGAGAGTTGTTATCCATTGGAATGTGCTGCCCAGGGAGGTGGTGTAGTCACCATCCCTGGAGGCGTTCAGAAAAGGATTGGACGTGGCACTTGGTGCCATGGTTTAGTAGTCATGAGGTGTTGGGTGACAGCTTGGACTTGATGATACTTGAGATCTCTTCCAACCTTATTGATTCTATGATTCTATGAGTCAGACATTTGAAGTTACATATAATCCATCAGGAATACATAGATCTGCAACAGGGGAAGTTTAGGCTCAAGGTGAGGAGAAAGTTCTTCACCAAGAGAGTGATTTGTCATTGGAATGGGCTGCCCGGGGAGGTGGTGGAGTCACCGTCCCTGGAGGCGTTCGGGAGGGGACTGGATGTGGCACTTGGTGCCATGGTCTATTCGTGAGGTTTGTGGTTACAGGTTGGACTCGATGATCTTCGAGGTCTCTTCCAACCTTGGTAATACTGTACTGTACTGTACTGTACTGTACTGTACTGTACTATGATGTGACTTTTCATATGTTGACAGCATCCTGGCCTGTGTGAGCTATAGCATGGACAGAAGGAGTAGGGAAGTGGACATGCCCCTGCACTCGACTCTGGCAAGGCCACATCTCAAATACTGGGTTCCCTTTTGGGCTGCTTACTACATGAAGGACATTGAGGTGCTGGAGCATGTCCAGAGAAGGGCAACATATCTGGTGAATGGTTGAGAGAACAAGTCTTACAAGGAGCAGCTGAAGGAGCTGGGGTTGATTATTCTGTTAGAAGGGGAGGCTGAGGGGAGACCTCATTGATCTCTACAACTCCCTGAAAAGAGGTTGGAGTGAAGTGAGTGCAATAAAATGCATATTTTTATATATTTCATATTTTCAGTGGTGGTACCTTCAAACACCTAATAGCTGAACCTGTGGAGTGGGGCGTATCCAAGCATGGCCAGGGGCACACACAGCTCACAGGTGTGTTACAAGGTTCTATGTGCTACACATTTGCCTGGAGGTGTTCAAGAGGGGATTGGACGTGGCACTTGGTGCCATGGTCTAGTCATGGGGTCTGTGGTGGCAGGTTGGACTTGATGATCTTTGAGCTCTCTTCCAGCCTTGGTGATTCTGTGATCTGGACCCCAAGAAGTGTCCAGGTTTGCACATTCACAGGTGCTTAAGCCCATTGCCTGGGTTAGGACATGCTTTGGGCTTGGCCCTTCAGGACAGTAAGGGTCAGGCTCTTTTCCCTAGCGTCAGGTGATACGAGAGGAAATGGCCTGAAATTGTGTCAGGGAATGGTTAGGGTGTAAGTTAGGAAAAAACTATTTGCTGCAAGAGTGGTGAGGCATTGGAGCAGGCTGCCCAGGGAGGTGGTGAAGTCACTGTCCCTGGAGGTGCTCTCAAGAAACAGGTGGACATGGCACTTTGGGACATGGCTTAATAGCCATGGTGGTGTTAGGTCCATTATCTGACTCAGTGATTTTAGAGGTATTTTCCAACCAAGAGAATTCTACTTTTTGTATGACTACACTTAATTTAGAGGCAGAATGTCTTAGAGAACTGTGTGGTTCAACATATTAGAAAGTGCAGGAGTCTGCTGTGGCCTGGAAGTGAACAAAATTCAGTGCCTCAGAAGAAGCTGGAGCCACTGCTGCAGAAAAGCTTTGCAACAAGTGCCACGGGAGGCAGGGTACTGAATCCCCCTATTTCCTTGCTTCCTTTCCTTGCCAAATAGATTCAGCTCTGATGGTGGGTGTTTTGACACTTCTGCTCACTGGGAAATGGACTCACCCTAGGATTCCATTGCATTTAGGCTTTTAAACAACATCAGAGAGAAATGACTTTCAGCTGCTCTGCCTGAACTGGATGTGAGCCAGCAGTCCACACAGAAAGGGAGAAGTTGTCTTGGTTTGACATGGCTGTTCCGTGGGGTGTGACAGGATTTTTGCAGATATGCTGGGCACCCACATTTACCTATGTCCAATAGAAATGTGTGCACTCAGAGTGTTTTAGGCATTGTCTCTACATTTCCAGCACTCGTAGACAAAACCTCTTAGAGGGGGAAAGGACAGAAGGGCAAGGGATGCGAGATTTTAAGTGAAAAGAGTTTGGCATAGAGTTCCTTTTGCAAATTAATTAACTTCAGCTGAAGGCCCTTTGCACCTTGAAAAATGAGACCTTTGATCCTCACAGAAATAATGCTGCAATTTAGATTTTAGGCTAAGAGCCTTTTTCAGACGTCAGTAGATGCTTTACACATCTATCAGATCCCTTTGTCTATTTGTAAATGCTCTGTGTACGTACATGTGGTTTATGTTATCTGTGCTTCCTAAGTGGTGTGATTGTTGAACCAAACTGGGGTTAGCCCTAGAATGGGATGTACTCCAGAGTTTTGGGGGGGTTGTCTTAAAGACTTCTCTCTGAGCTTTCCATTTGCTTGTCTAGCTGTCATCCTTGCACATTCTAAATCTGATCTCCTGTGGGCACACAGGTTTTCCCTTCCTCTTTGCTGCCTTCATGAACTTGAAGACTGCTGTCACTTCTCCTGCCCCTACCACCAAGTGCTTTCTTCCTCTGGGAAAACATCCCCATTTCACTCAGCTAGCAACATGCCAGCAGAAGATACGTTTTCTAGGGCACTTGTGGTGCTCTTCTGTGTTGTGACCAGTTGGTCTGTATTTGCCTTCAGGCCAGTGCTTCACAGCAATGCCTGCAGGAATCTGATGAAGAGAAGAATTGTCTGTGTGCTTATGCCATTTTATAATGTGCACCTCTTTCATCTCAGACAGATATCACACCCTTGTGCTCTTCTTGTGAGCAGTGAGCCCCCCAGCCCACGCTCTACTGAACTGCCACCCAGCAGCTCCTCCCCAGCCAGAGTGCTCCTGCCTATGTGTTGTGCATTGTGTGTTTGTCCCTGTTGTATCCTCCTGCCTCTTGGAGCATTTTTCCCATTTGTCAGGACCATGCTATGCTTTCCTCTGCCACACTGGCTCCCTGCTGGGGAAGGCTGTGTGGTGCCCATGCACCGAGGGCCAGCTCACAGCATCACCATGACTGGAAAAGCCTTTTGAGATTATCAGGTCCAAAGAGGGTCATTATTACACCATATCCTTGAGAACCTTATCTAGATGGCTTTTAAATACATTCAGGGATGGTAATTCAACCACTTCCCTGGGTAGCCTGTTCCAGACTTTGAGAACCCTTTGGGTAGAGAAATTCTTCCTCATGTCCAGCCTAAACCTTCCCTGGCATAACTTGATGCCATTTCCTCTTTTTCTATCAGTTGTGACTTATGAGAAGAGACCAACACCCATCTCTACAACCTCCTTTCAGGGCATTTTAGAGAGTGAGAAGGTCTCCTGTCAGCCTCCTCTTCTTCCAACTAAACACCCCCAGCTCACTCAGCCACTCCTCATCAGACTTATTCTCAAGACCCTTCACCAACTTTGCTGCCCAGCTCTGACTGGAACCACAGGGAAGCACAGTTGATATCTTTCAGATGGTGTGTATGTGTGCACACCCCCACCAAGCTGGTCTCAAAGCTCCTTCATTGATATGCTGTCTCACTGACAGGATTTCTGCCAGCTGAAGAAACTCTTCTGTTTACATTTGTAGGATGTGTGTGTGTGCATGAGCTTCCCTCGCTGCTTGATCTCCTTTGACTAAGGATGGTGTGTTAGTAAAACTCTTTGGGGTTTTCTTTGTTTGTTTGTTTGTTTGTTTTGTTGTTGTTAATGTCAGCTTTTTTCAAGCTTTTCTTTTCAAAAATTTCCAGCAGGTATAATGGAGAAGGTGAACCAAGTGATGCCAAGAGAAGGAGGCAGAAGAGGTGATGGTGTGTGTGTGAGCAGGAAGGACTTAGATATAGCTGCTGTTGTGTGGCCGGCAGGAGCAGGAAAGTCATTCTCCCCCTGTACTCAGCACTGGTTACACCACACCTTGAGGACTTTGTCCAGTTCTGGGCCCCTCGGTTTAGGAAGGACATTGAGACACTTGAATGTGTCCAGAGAAGGAAAACGAGGCTGGGGAGAGGCCTTGAGCACAGCCCTGTGAGGAGAGGCTGAGGGAGCTGGGGTTGTTTAGCCTGAAGAAGAGGAGGCTCAGGGGAGACCTCATTGCTCTCTACAGCTACCTGAACGGAGGTTGTAGGCAGGTGGAGGTTGGTCTCTTCTCCCAGGCAAGCAGCACCAGAACAAGAGGACACAGTCTCAAGCTGCACCAGGGGAAGTTTAGGCTGGAGGTGAGGAGAAAGTTCTTCACAGAAAGAGATATTTGCCACTAGAATGTGCTGCCCAGGGAGGTGGTGGAGTCACCATCAGTGGAGGTGTTCAAGAGGGGATTGGATGTGGCACTTGAAGCCATGGTTTAGTTAGTCACGAGGTGTTGGGTGACAGGTTGGACTTGGTGACCTCTGAGGTCTTTTCCTACTTTATTGGTTCGATGATTCTATGACAAGAAGCAGTTGACTTATTCTAAAAAAAAAAAAAAAAAATAGCCACAACCAAAACTGAATTTTTTGTATGTGAGATTTTGAAGAAGATTTTTGCTTTTCAGTAGAGTTGTAATTTCTCAAGGAAACACATGAACAGGCTGTTGTGATGGGGGTGTGGGGATGCCTACACGTGTACTTTACACACATGGTATTTGGAATGTTCAAGCTGTGCAGCTGAAGATTTTAGGATACTTTCATCTGAAGACTGTCATAATTCAGTGGCAGGAGAGGGGGAATCTGAAGAGATTTCATCTGCTGCAGGTGTTTGGATTCCTAAATATTCAAGACAAATTCTCACCTCCTAAAATGATCTCATCCTGCGGAATGTCAGCTGCCTGGGTGCTGATGAGCAGGGGGTTGGGGCTGCAGTAAGCAACGCTGGTGTTTGCTTGGCTACAAACAAACACAGCTTAAATTTGAATTCCAGGATATCTTCTCCCCCTGTTGCAGAACTTTTAAAGTCATTTGGCTGCAGAAAATGAACTTCAACTGCTGTCCGTTATCAAAGGGACTTAATTCCAGCCTTGGCTGAGGTGGGGATGAGCTGCTTCTGCTGAGGCACTTATCTTGATGTCCTTAAGTACTATTTAATCTTCCAAAAGGTTCAGTTTAGATCTATTTTTTTTTTCACTAAAAAAAAAGAAGAAGAAGAAGAGGGGATCTAGAAACTGGCTCTGGGGAGTAATGAGCTTACTGCTGTCCTGTGCCTCTGGAAGCAAAGTAAAGAGATGGGGGCCAGGAGGAATGGAGAAACCATTTCTCCACCAAGGTCAGAGCTGTCCTTGGCAGTGGTTGTGTATATGAGTGTCACTATCTCACAGAATCACCAAGGTTGGAAGAAGCCTCAAAGATCATCAAGTCTAATACAGTGAGTGGTGATAAGCACCAAAATGAACAGCATAGTATCTGTTCCTGGCTTTACATGGTATGCCTCTCACCAGCTTGTGAGACCTTCAGAGGCCACGATTCCTAAGAAGCCATGGAAGAATATCTGTATCAGCTGTGAGTGTAAACAGAGATGGGTAGCAAACAGGAGTAGGTGTTTGGCTCTCCCTTCCTTCCGTCATGCTACAGTGGGAAAAGACACAGGCTTTGTGGATGGGATTGCCCATGACTCCGGGAACATTTTGCTCCATGTCTGTAAAACAAATCCATGACCTCTCTGAAACTGCTTATCTTGGCACTGGCTTGGGAGGTGGCATATTTTGGATGAGCAGCCTCCATCCACAATAATGTGACAGGCACACCTTCCCACAGTGCTATGCCTGAAACACATGGCCATTCAGGACATGGTGGTCTTAGGTTGGCAGCTGGACTCGATGACCTTAGAGGTCTTTTCCATCCAAGACAATGCTATGATTCTATGGTACTGAATCTGGGCTGGACATTTGATCTGGCTTGGTAAATAATGTGAGGGTACAAAGGATGACTCATCAGCAGGGAAATTCTTCAGGCTCCTTCATCTCATGGTAGCTGCCAAGGCTGAAAATTAGATAGGCAGGTTCCTAAAGCTTATTTTCCTCTCTCATGAGGACCAAAATAGAATGACAAACAGCATGCTGCTTGCTTTATTGTTTAAGTTCAAGGACTATCTAAAAGGAGTCACAGCCTTGAGTTGAGCATTACATAAAATTATTCATTTCCTAGCTATACAGAAAAGTGATTGAATTGCAGATAATTAACATATGTTGTATTTTCTTTTCTTATGCCTTCCTGTCCTTTCACTGTATACCTTGGTTAATGGCATCAGAGCACTTTGTTTTCAAGGGGCTGTCTCCCTCAGAAACCTATTATCAAGGCTATTGCAGAAAAGTTTGCTCTTGCTTGGTACATCAGGTAGACTGTCTTTAAAAGCCAAAAACATCATTGCTGCAGCAACCTGACCTCTGCTAGTCAATTTATTCCATCTTCTAGCTAGATTCTGAGAAAAAAAAAATTTAAAGGAATCCTCTCCAGAGTAAATGCAAACACTGAGCAGTTGTGCTAGGATAAAGAACCCCACAACATTTTTCCTTTCAAAAGGGGCCTACAAGAAAGCTGGAAAAGACTTTTTACAAGGGCTTGTGGCCTAACCAGTGCAGTGTACAGGGGCAGAATGACCTCCCTGCTCCTGCTGGCCGCACGGTTCCTGACCCCAGTACATTTGCTGGGCTGGGTATGACTTTGTGCACTTTGTACTGGCATTGGTGTTAATTTCTCTTTTTCATTACATCTGTTTCCACTTCAACCCATGGGCCACACCTTGAGTCCTGTGTCCAGTTCTGGGCCCCTCAGTTTAGGAAGGATGTTGACTTGCTGGAACCTGTCCAGAGAAGGGTAACGAAGTTGGTGAGGGGTATGGAACACAAGCCCTATGAGGAGAGGCTGAGGGAGCTGGGGTTGCTTAGCCTGGAGAAGAGGAGACTCAGGGGTGACCTTATTGCTCTCTACAACTACCTGAAAGGAAGTTGTAGACAGGCAGAGGTTTGTCTCTTCTCCCAGGCAGCCAGCACCAGAACAAGAGGACACAGTCTCAAGCTGCACCAGGGGAGGTTTAGGCTGGATGTTAGGAAGAAGTTCTACACAGAGAGAGTGATTGCCCATTGGAATGGGCTGCCCGTGGAGGTGGTGGAGTCACCATCATTGAAGGTGTTCAGGAGGAGACTTGATGGGGTGCTTGGTGCCATGATCTAGTTGTTTAGGTGGGTTGGATCGGCTGATAGGTTTGACACGATGATGTTGAAGGTCTCTTCCAACCTGGTCTGGTCTGGTCTGGTCTGGTCTGGTCTATTCTATTCTATTCTATTCTATTCTATTCTATTCTATTCTATTCTATTCTATTCTATTCTATTCTTCCCTCCTGCCCATTTGCCCTGCTCTGCTGGAGAAGTGTCACCAGGCGATAGAGCAGCTGCTTCAGTTCAGCCCCAGGTCTGGGCTAAACGCAGACATTCTGCTCTTTTGCAATGTTAATTTCCTAATCATTAGAATAGTGAATGTCATCTCATTAAAAAAAAAAAAAGGAGTATATGATAGAGCCCTGAAGGGACCACTGTTATAATTTTGTCTGACTTACAGCACGACACAGGCCCTAGGACTTTATGTATGAACTGAAACGAGACTTCAAAGACAGAAAAAAAAAGGTCTGGTCTTGATTTAATCATCAGCAACAGAGAATCAAGCAGAACACTTGGTAAATTTTCCAGCAGCTAATTGCTGCCATTGTTAAACAAATAATTGTGCTGCATTTAGTGTCTCTTCTGTCTCCTCTAAAATTGGGTCATTTGGTCTTGTTACACTTTTGTCTGATGAACTGCCAAGCATTGTAATAATGCCGTGCTCCCTTCATCTTCAGCCCTTAAAGCTGTGATCAGGCTTCACCCTTAACTTTCTGCTTGGTAAATGAACCAGTAGACTCCAGAAATCTCTAACACTGAGGGGAGTTATTTGGGGGTTTATTATTATTATTATGGCTTTTTTTTTCTCAGCTATTTGTAGGTGTTCACCCAGCTGAGGCTCCCCGGTAAGAAAGAGATGGAGCTGCTGGATAAAGTCCACCAAAGAGCCACAAAGATGATTAAGGTGATGAAGCATCTCCTCCATGGGGAAAGGCCAAGAGAGCTGAGATTGTTCAGCCTGGAGAAGAAAAGGCTCAGGGGGATCTCACTAAATTGTATAAATACCTGAAGGAAGGCTGTGAAGAGAACTGAGCCAGGATATTTCAGTGGTGCCCAGTGACGGGATGAGAGGTGCTGGGTGCAAACCAAAGCACAGAAGATTCTCTCTGAACATTAAGATACCATTTTTTTTGCCTGTGAGGGTGAACGAGCACTGGCACAGGTTTCCCAAAGAGAGGGTGAAATCTTTCTTGGAGTTATTCATAATCCATCTTTGAGGTCTCTTCCAACCTTAGTGATTCTATGATTCTATGATGCTGGGTGACTGGCTTCTGGTGGCCCTGCTTGAGCATGATGACCTCCAGAAGTCCCTTCCAACTTCACCTCTTCTGTGATTCAGTCTTTCCAATGTGGTACACAGCAAGAAGTAGTATAAGAGGGGGTGGTCTCTTCTCCCAGGCAACCAGCACCAGAACAAGAGGACACAGTCTCAAGCTGCACCAGGGGAGGTTTAGGCTGGAGGTGTGGAGAAAGTTCTTCAGAGAGAGAGCTGTTAGCCATTGGAATGTGCTGCCCAGGGAGGTGGTAGAGTCACCATCCCTAGAGGTGTTCAAGAGGGGATTGGATGTGGCACTTGGTGCCATGGTTTAGTCATGAGGTCTGTGGTGACAGGTTGGACTCGATGATCTTTGAGATCTCTTCCCACCTTGGTGATTCTGTGTGTGTGTCAGGGCACAAAAAAACCCCCCACCCATTGGATAACATTCTAGACTTAGAAAATGAAGGAAAGAGAGGAGCTGAGCCACAGCAGAAGGCAGTGTCAGAGCCAGGGTAGAACCTGCTGCATTACTCCTTGCTCTGGTTCTGCTGTGTATGCACAGGGTTATTTTTCTTCTTAGAAAAATAAGACCCAGCTGTCTCAAGGATTTGACCAGAGAATTTCAAAGCCTTTTGGTCAGCTGAGTTCCAAGCAGGTGAAAAGCAGAAGCTGAAAAAGGTGGAGTGACTTGCAGGATGTCACCCAGCGGTTCAAATGAGATGTTTTTTCCTGTGCCTGTCAGTTTATTGTGCTTCAGGTTATCTTTTAGCTAGGTCAGTGGTATCTAGTCAAAGGACTGGCAATTTTTTTCCTTCAAATGCAATGCCTCAACAAAGATCCATAGATTTATGCTGATACAAACCTCTTGGAAATTGTTCTTTCTCTGCAGCCCTAACAGAGGTTACGGATTGTGCTTCTGGAATCAGCATTTAAATAACATTTCAAGCTCACTAGAAACCTCATTATCCTAAATATATAGTTGTAGTGGTTGTATAAGCAGTGAAAACACTGGGAAACAGATGTACAACTTATAACTGGGAAAAACCCACAGTGCTGCCTAAATGCTGTGGTGGTAAACAACCAGCCAGACACTGGGTACCTTTACATATCAGTGAGTGTGCTGAAACTTTGTAAGGAGGGGGTTGGTCTCTTCTCCCAGGCAACCAGCACCAGAACAAGGGGACACAGTCTCAAGCTGCACCAGGGGAAGTTTAGGCAGGAGGTGAGGAGAAAGTTCTTTCCAGAGAGAGCTGTTAGCCATTGGAATATGCTGCCCTGAGAGGTGGTGGAGTCACCATCCCTGGAGGTGTTCAAGAGGGGTTTGGATGTGGCATTTGGTGCCATGGTTTTGTCATGAGCTCTGTGGTGACAGGTTGGACTTGATGATCTTTGAGGTCTCTTCCAACCTTGGTGATTCTGTGTAAGAGAAATGCAGAAGTAAGTGTGTGTCCATCTTATCACAGTATCACAATACATTACAGGTTGGAAGAGATCCCAAGAGATCATCAGGTCCAACCCCCTCCCAAAGCAGGATCACCCAGTTTAGTCCACACAGGAATGCATGCAGACAGGTTTGAATGTGTCCAGAGAAGGAGCCTCCACAACCTCTCTGGGCAGCCTGCTCCAATGCTCCGTCACTCTCACTGCAAAGAAGTTTCTCCTCATGTTGAGATGAAACCTTCTATGTTCAAGCTTGTACCCATTGTTCCTTGTCTTATTATTGTGCACCACTGAAAAGAGATTGGTCCCCTCCACCTGACAGCCACCCCTCAGATATTCATACACATTGATCAAAGCCCCTCTCAGTCTCCTCTTCTCAAGACTAAACAGCCCCAGGTTTCTCACCCTCTCTTCACAGGGGAGGTGCTCAAGTCCTCTATGAAGAGATCCCAGGATACCATTGGGTCTCTTGGCCACAAGGGCACGTTGCTGTCCCATGCAGAACTTGCTGTCCACCAGCACTCCAAGGTCTTCCTCTGTGGAACTGCTTTCCAGCAGGGCAGCCCCTAACCTGTACTGGTGCAGGTTGTTATTCCTCCCCAGATGCAGGACCCTGCACTTGTCCTTATTAAAGTTCATGAGGCTTGCCTACATCCAGCTCTCCAGCCCGTCCAGACCTTGTTGGATGGCAGCACAGCCTGATGGGGTGTCAGCCAACCCCCCCAGTTTTGTATTATCAGCGAACTTGTTGAGGGTGCTCTTAATGCCCTCATCCAGGTTGTTGATAAAGAAAGATATTGAACAAAACTGCACCCAGTCCTGATCCCTGGGGAACAGCACTGGCCACAGGCCTCCAAGCTGACTCTGGAGTATTTGTTTCTGAACTTGCCACAAATCATGAGAAAGATTGTGATAAACTCTACCCTGGTGTGGTCACATCTGAAGTATTGTGTCCAGTTCTGGGCTCCTCACTTCAACAGGGACAGGGAAATATTGGAGAGAGTGCAGCAGAGGCTATGAGGATGATGAAGGGACTGGAACAGCTGTCTTATGAGGGAAAGGCTGAGAGATCTGGAGCTGTTTAATTTAGAAGAGAAGGCTTTAGAAGAGAAGGCTGGGAGGAGATCTGATCATGTTTACAAATACCTTCAGAGTGGATGTCAAGAAGATGGGGCCAGTCTCTTTTCACTGGCGCCCAGTGACAGAAACAAAGGGCAATGGACACAAACTGGAGCACATGAAGTTCCACCTCAACATGAGGAAAAACTTCCTTGCTGTGAGGGTGCAGGAGTGCTGGAGAAAGCTTCCCAGTCTCCTTCTCTGGAGACTTTCCAAACCCGCCTGGAGGCATTCCTGTGTGGCCTGCCCTAGGTGATCTTGCTTTGGCAGGGGAGTTGGACTGGATGATCTCCAGAGTTCCCTTCCAACCCCTACCATTCTGAGAATCTATGTAGACAAGGTGGAAAACATGCATCCACAACGCTGGTGAATAAAGCAATGTGGTGCTTGAAACCAGTTCAAGTGTGAAGCTGAAGTGTGAGATGAATTTCCACTGAGATTGCTGAAGCATGGACAACCTTTTCCCTTCTCCTAGTGTGTCTTGGGCATATGCCAAGGAGCTAGTAGGGGAGATAATTCATGCAGCACTCCTGGGCAACGAAGTACTAAAACTCTGAACATATCACTCCCAGAGAGGCGAGGTTCTTCACCCAGGTGAAACCATGCCTGCCCCGCAGTGAACCTGAAGTGATCCCACAAAAGATCTGGGGAGGGACTTTTTACAAGGGTTTGTAGTGATAGGATGAGGGGGAATAGATTGAAGCTGGAGGAGGTGAGTTTTACACTGACTATTAGGGTACAGAAATGATGGTGAGACACTAGAAGAGGTTGTCCAGGGAGGCTGTGGATACTCCCTCCCTAGAGGTGTTCAAGGCCGGGCTGGACAGGGTCTTGAGCAACTTGGTCTAGTGGAAGGTGTTCTGCCCATGCAGTGGGGGTGGAATGAGATATCTTTAAGGACCCTTCCAGTCCAAATCATTGAATGATTCTGTGATTCCATGAATACACATCCTGTGCTTTAGTGAGGTGCCTCCCATCTGTCTTCCCTACTTCTTTGAAAAGACATTTGCATCTTTTTTAATTGACATTTTCAGTGCCATTTCCTTCTTTTTCAGAGCCAGATGGTGACCCATGGCCTATCTCTGCTTACCTACAGCAGTGACTACGTGGCCTCAGGGGAAACAACTTCTGCAAGAAGCCATCCTTTAAAATCAATGAGCTCTCACAGGTTGGAAAGAATGTTTAGATCTTCTCTGTTACCATTCTTATTTCTTTACCTTCCCTCCGTGGCAGTTTCTCTAGGCTGCAGGGTTTGGGGGATGGGTGGTTTTTTCTTGCCTTCTGTCAAAAGCAGCATGATGCACTTTGTAGTTCCTGCTTGGTGACCTCTCCTAGCTCTTCACCATATGTTCTCCACTGATCAGACCCATTGGTGATTAGATACTCAGCAGAGGTGATTGGGCAGCCTTTGACACTTTGCATCCCCTGCTGCCTGGATTTCAAAGAGGTAATCATTCCCAGGGACCTGCCACTGACCCTTTGCTCAAGCTTTTGTCATTCACCTTTTTACTGTCTCTTTTCTTACAGAATTTGAAGTATCTGGGTTCTTCTGGTAGGGAAAAAAAGGACACACACACTGAAATCTTAATGATTTTACCATTCTTTCAGAGTGCAGTCACCTGACATTGGACAATACCTCTGTGTCACATCTTTAATACCTTTTGGAGTGAACTCTCTGGCTCCTATTCAGAGATCCCCTTTTTGTTTGCTCAAAAACAAGGGGATAGTCAGTGAGATGGAGAGTGGTTCAGCTCAGTCCCTGTTCTTTTTATCATGCTATGTGCTGGCAGCAGTGAGAGGAGTGGACCTTGCCTGCCAGGCAATGGGACTTGTTTTTAATCTTCATCAGGACTCTAAAAGGTGCAGGCAATGAAGCTATTCACAGTGCTAGCTGTGAACAACTGAGACAAACATGAAACTGAGAAGCAGATGTGGGAGCCCTCAGCCAACCTCTGCCTTGGAGATCAGGAAGAAACTTTGCTTTCCTGGGGCTTACTATATGCTTTCTTCAGCTAGAATGTCTGATGCCTGGGCTGTGAGTTTGGACATTAGCAGGAAGTTCTTCACGATGAGGGCTGTGAGATGCTGGAACAGGTTGATCAGAGAGGTGGTGGAGGCCCCATCCATAGAGACATCCAGAGTCAAACTTGATGGGGCTCTGAGCAAGTTGATCTACTTAAAGACAGAATCATAGAATCAATAAGGTTGGAAAAGACCTCAAAGATCATCAAGTCCAACCTGTCACCCAACACCTCATGACTACTAAACCATGGCTTCAAGTGCCACATCCAGTCCCCTCTTGAACACCTCCAGGGACAGAGCCTCCACCACCTCCCTGGGCAGCACATCCCAATGGCTCCCTGCTCACTGCAGGGGGTTTGGACTAGATAACTTCTAAGGGTCCCTTTCAACCTGATGCATCCTATGACTCAATGCCAGACTGCTCTTTGGAGTCATGATTTGCAGATAATATCCAGTGCCATAAAGACTGAGAATTATTTCCCCCCCCTCCACATTTTATTGGAATACTTACAAACAGCAAAAAAAAAGCATCCAGGATGAAGGAAACATATTAGTCCTATTTAGATGATTTAAATGGCCCTGCTTCCTCCAGAGAGGTACAACTGTGCATCAAAATTCCTAAAGGCTATATTAAATTGAACACAAACACAGCAAAAAAAAGAAAATTGACTTTTAATAGTATAACCCCCCCAAAAAAAAAGTCCTATAACTCCTCCCAAAGCTCCTTGATGTGCCTTTGATGAATCCAGCTGAGAAAAGAGCTGAAAGTTTCTTTCCACAAGCATAATAGGCTTCTTTTTTCTTTTTTTTTTTAATAATAATCTTTATTTTTTCTTCAATAAATGATACCTTTGAAATATTTCCTTTGGGTTTCTCAGTAAATAGATGAAGTAATGATGTTGCTCTCTCTTTTTTCCTTCATTTTTTTCATGTCTTGGAGGAAAGCGACTTCTAGACTGTCTCAAAGGCACTGGGAGTGTAAGGAGCAAGAGGCTTCCAGATGGCCAGCAGGAGCAGGGAAGTCATTCTGCCCCTGTACTCAGCACTGGTTAGGCCACACCTTGCGTCCTGTGTCCAGTTCTGGGCCCCTCAGTTTAAGAAGGACATTGAGACACTTGAATGTGTCCAGAGAAGGGCAACGAGGCTGGGGAGAGGCCTTGAGCACAGCCCTGTGAGGAGAGGCTGAGGGAGCTGGGGTTGCTTAGCCTGGAGAAGAGGAGGCTCAGGGGAGACCTCATTGCTCTCTACAACTCCCTGAAGGGAGGTTGTAGCCAGGTGGGGGTTGGTCTCTTCTCCCAGGCAACCAGCACCAGAACAAGAGGACACAGTCTCAAGCTGCACCAGGAGAAGTTTAGGCTGGAGGTGAGGAGAAAGTTCTTCCCAGAGAGAGTCGTTCGCCATTGGAATGTGCTGCCCAGGGAGGTGGTGGAGTCTCCATCCCTGGAGGTGTTCAAGAGGGGATTGAACGTGGCATTTAGTGCCATGGTTTAGTAGTCATGAGATGTTGGGTGACAGGTTGGACTTGATGATCTTTGAGGTCTTTTCCAATCTTATTGATTCTATGATTCTATGGAGAAACCTCTGTGGAACATGTTAAATGATGAGCAAATCCTGGATGCTGAATCCTATGCAAGTTGCGTGAAATGGCAGTTCTGCTGCTTTGGTCACAAACGTGGATGTTTAGAGTTTAGATCTAAAACTGGCTGCACTGTTTGTACAAATTTAGCCTTCCCCCCCCCCCCCCCCCCCCCCCTTTTCTCTTCAAAATGCTTCTCAAATTGTGGTATTTGTGCTTCCATTATGTTCAGTCGTGCTGGGAAGCATTTGTCTAAAAAAACCTGCAGCTGTTGAACTTGCTCTAAACCAGACACTGTGCCTAATCCTGCATCCTTTGAGCTATGTGGTTTTATTCCTCTCTGTGCTGGTCTGAGGCTGGAAAGATCCTCTATTGCCCCTCAAAGGGATTGTTTAGCCTGGAGAAGAGGAGGCTCAGGGGAGACCTTATTGCTGTCTACAACTACATGAAGGGAGGTTGCAGCCACATGGGGGTTGGTCTGTTCTCCCAGGCAACCAGTACCAGAACAAGAGGACACAGTCTCAAGCTGCACCAGGGGAAGTTTAGGCTGGAGGTGAGGAGAAAGTTCTTCCCAGAGAGAGTTGTTAGCTATTGGAATGTGCTGTCCAGGGAGGTGGTGGAGTCACGCTTTCTATGAAGAAATTATCCTTACATCCAGCCTAAACTTCCCCTGGCACAGCTTGAGACTGTGTCCTCTTGTTCTGGTGCTGGTTGCTTGAGAGAAGAGTCCAACTCCGTCCTGACTACAACCACCCTTCAGGTAGTTGTAGACAGCAATAAGCCATATCCTGAAGTGCTGTATCCACATATTTCTTGAACACCTCCAGGGGTGGTGACTCCACCACCTTTTTGGGCAATATATTCCAATGCCTGATCATGTTTTCAGTAAAGACATTTTCTCAGATTTCCAATCTAACCCTCCCCTGGCACAGTCTCAGGCCACTTCCTCTTGCACTACCACCTGATACTAGGGAGAAGAGACCAACCCCCACCTTACTCGAAGCTCCTTTCAGATAGTTGCAAAGAGCAACAACTTTCATCCATCATTGCAAAAATCACAGAGAGGCACAGCAGAGCATGTCCCTTTTTGTGACTGTGCAGAGGGAAACTGCTCAAGGCAGTCAAAGCAGCAGCCAAGCAGAGAAAAACAAAGTCAGCGTTACAAGAGGTCTTCCAAAGCACTTGCAGAGTTAAATAAGCAGTAAATGATTCCACTCATGTACAAAACTCGTTGAGGTTATGGCTGGAAACAAGGCTCTGTGAAGCACTTCATTCAGCCTTCCCTTTGATGTGTATGCTATTTGAAGGACTGGAAAGAGGCAAGCTGATAAACACAGAACATAGGTCTTCTAGCTCTTCAGAAGAGGAAAACAAACCATACATCACAGTAGTCCTTCATCCTAAGATGTTGACAGCAGGCTTGAGGTGTGTTTCTGGCAGTGTCCCGAGTCTGATATATATGTACAAATACAAGGGCACACACATACATAGCTCTTCTTTAAAAATACATTCTTCTAAATTAATCTCTTGGACTGTAGTTTAGTTTTGGATCCCATATATTTTGTTTCTTGACAGATGCCAGACACTTCCCTGGCATGTTCTGATTCACTAAGCCTCCAACACTGGTGCTGAGAAACTTTGGGACTGAGCCAAAGCCTCTGAAATGAATCAGTCTTTTCCTGTTGGCTTCGGGTGGCCCTGACAGCACCATGTGTGATGTGGAAGCCATCAGGTTAAGAAGCACTGGGCTGTAGCCCACATTTACCCATCTGGGCTGCATTGCTTCAGGTAGTCCCATGACAAAATCAGGATGGATTAATTTGGGTGATAATAGTTTGTGTCTTCTCCTGCTACTAGTTGCAGCATATCTTTATGTTTGGTTTTGTTTATTTCCTGTGTCCATGTTATGACTCTTGCACTAAAACTGAGCATAGAATCATAGAATCAACCAAGGTTGGAAGAGACCTCAAGGATCATCAAGTCCAACCTGTCACCACAGACCTCATGACTACTAAACCATGGCACCAAGTGCCACGTCCAATCCCCTCTTGAGCACCTCCAGGGATGGTGACTCCACTCCCTGGGCAGCCTGTTAAAATGCTTGGGACCCCTTTCTGAGAAGAATTTTTTCCTAATATCCAACCTGAACCTTCCCTGGCCTCAAGTCCTCTCACTTATTGCATGGTACTGTTAGGGTACTCTTCTGAAGACTAAACAATCTCAGTTCCTTCAACCCAGCTCCTCATGAGAGTTGTGTTGAAGGCACATTTGAGATCCAGTGACTTCATTAATACTGTCCTGTCACTTCTTATGGCTCAGTGACGTGTCCCCAGCTTAAAGGCTCACTCAGGAACAGTGTGGCCAGCAGGAGCAGGGAGGTCATTCTCCCCTGTATGCTGCACTGGTTAGGCCACACCTTGAGTCCTGTGTCCAGTTCTGGGCCCCTCAGTTTAGGAAGGATGTTGACTCACTAGAAGGTGTCCAGAGAAGGGCAACGAAGTTGGTGAGGGGTTTGGAGCACAAGCCCTATGAGGAGAGGCTGAGGGAGCTGGGGTTGCTTAGCCTGGAGAGGAGGAGGCTCAGGGGAGACCTTATTGCTCTCTACAACTACCTGAAGGGAGGTTGTAGCCAGGCAGAGGTTGGTCTCTTCTCCCAGGCAACCAGCACCAGAACAAGAGGACACAGTCTCAAGCTGCACCAGGGGAAGTTTAGGCTGGAGGTGAGGAGAAAGTTCTTCCCAAAAAGAGTGATTGCCCATTGGAATGTGCTGCCCAGGAAGGTGGTGGAGTCACCATCCCTGGAGGTGTTCAGGAGGAGACTTGATGGGGTGCTTGGTGCCGTGGTTTAGTTGTTTGGGTGGGTTGGATTGGTTGATAGGTTGGACATGATGATCTTGAAGGTCTCTTCCAACCTATTCTATTCTATTCTATTCTATTCTATTCTATTCTATTCTATTCTACTCTACTCTACTCTCTACTCTACTCTACTCTACTCTACTCTACTCTACTCTACTCTACTCTACTCTACTCTACTCCTGTTCTATTCTATTCTATGTCAATGAGATCTGACAGTCAGCATGCTCATGATAAGGAGGAGAGAGAGAGAGAGGAAGAAACGTATGCACCACATCTGAAATGTTGCTGCAGGCCTCTTTTCTGTACATCTGGCACACTCTTTGTTTTGCAGGGTAAGGTGCTGAAAATATGGGAGCCATCAGCAGTTAGTTCTTCTCATCAAGATGCTGAAGATCTGTGTAATTACAGACCTATTTCAATTTTATTCTCTGCAGTTAAATTATTTCAGTCTCTTCTTTTTTTCCTTCTTTCTTTCTTTCTTTTTTTTTTTTTTTTTAATAGTCAAAATGAACAACTTCAGTTGACAAATATTTTATTGCCATCAGGGAAACTTGATTTCCATTATCATCATTTCCCAACTGTAGGATTATTAAATGTGACAAATGGCTCCGTAGGCAATCGCTTCTCTGAATAAATGTTGTGTTGTGTGGTGGTTTATCTCTGCTGCCAACCTTTGATCTAATGAGAGGCAGAGGATTTTAGTTGGCCTGGTTTTTGGTTGGTTTGTCTTGATTTTATTTCCCCCTCCCCCCCCCCCCATGTGACAGCTTTGCTTGGGGACAGGAAACGATTCATTTTCAAGGGAGGCAGCTGGAATTTTTCCTGTAATGAAGGATTTGGCATTTGGCATGGTGAGGGATCTTGCAACTGGCTTTAGCAAGCATAGAACCATAGAATGGAGTGGAATGGAATGGAGTGGAATGGAGTGGAATGGAATGGATGGAATGGAATGGAATGGAATGGAATGGAATGGAATGGAATGGAATGGAATGGAATAGAATAGAATAGAATAGAATAGAATAGAATAGAATAGAATAGAATAGAATAGATGGGGTGGGGTGGAGTGGAGTGGAGAATAGAATAGAATAGAATAGAATAGAATAGAATAGAATAGAATAGAATAGAATAGAATAGAATAGAATAGAATAAAATAGAATAGAATAGAAGGGATGGGGTAGAGTAGAGAATAGAATAGAATAGAGAATAGAATAGAATAGAATAGAATAGAATAGAATATAGAAGTAGAGTAGAGAATAGAGTAGAATAGAATAGAATAGAATAGAATAGAATAGAATAGAATAGAATACAATACAATACAATACAATACAATACAATACAATACAATACAATACACCATTTTGGAAAAGACCTTTGAGATCATCTCAAAGTGTTCAACTCATCACCCAACACCATCTCATCAACTAAACCATGGCACTGAGTGCCTCATCCAGTCTCTTCCCGAACACTTCCAGTGATAGTGACTCCACCACCTCCCCAGCCATCATGTTCCAATGGCCAATCTCTTTCTGTGAAGACTGGAACAGGCTGCCTAAGGAAGTGGTAGAATCACCACCCTTGGAGGTATTTAAAAGATGGCTAAAAGCTCAACTACATGGTGTAGTAATGACCATGGTAGAGTTAGAAAATGGTTGGATTTATCTTGAAGGCCTTTTCCAAGCATGGTGAGCCTTTAAAACTCCAGAGCAGAGATTGAGCTGTTGAGGAATGAGCCTGAATAACTTTGACAGACCTTGAAATGCTTCTATAGGGCTTAGATTACTGTGGACTTAGGAGAAGATTTATTTTTATTGGAAGGTACTGGACCTTTCTTACTACTTCTGCTATCACTGAGAAAAATGTTAAGGGTAGCACTTTGGAAAGAGTACAATTAATAGCACGGGGACAGACTCAGGGCTGAGAGATCACAAAGCTGGCATGCTGTATAACTTACAGTAAAATCTCACTTTGAGAAGTCACCATTTAAAAATGCTCTTACTCGACACATCTGCTGCCTCTGTGCAGAGTGGTATCTGCTGACTTCAGTCACAAAAAATCAGTCCTTCACTACTTTTTATTCCCATCAGTCCTGCAGAGCCTACACGGCAATGGGACTGCGGGTGGCTCTGGAGCACCGACAGCCAAATTAAATTCCCCTGCAGGTGCTCTGAGGCAGGCTCGCCAAAGCCAGAGGAGTCAAATCAGCAGACAGGAGTTGGGAGCAGATGTGGTCTGCAGAAGAGATGGTGGGTAGGAGAGATTAAAGCAGCCACTTCAAATCTGAGGCTCCAGGCTAAGATAAAAAAGCCTGGGTATGTAAGGGGAAGAAAAAAGTGGAGGGGAGAGGGATGCTGCTTCCAGGCTAAGTCAACTTGCGTCTTGCAGTTCAGTTGCATGTAGATGGAATGGAATGGAATGGAATGGAATGGAATGGAATGGAATGGAATGGAATGGAATGGAATAGAATAGAATAGAATAGAATAGAATAGAATAGAATAGAATAGAATAGAATAGAATAGAATAGAATAGAATTAACCAGGCTGGAAGAGACCTTCGAGATCATTGTGTCCAACCTATCACCCAACACCACCTAATCAACTAAACCATGGCACCAAGCACCCCATCAAGTCTCCTCCTGAACACCTCCAATGATGGTGACTCCACCACCACCCGGGCAGCCCATTCCAATGGGCAATCACTCTCCAACCCATTTTTCAGTAGAACCAAGAAAAGACCATCCCATTCCTGGAAGGTCTTCCTTAGAGGAGCTGGAGGGAGTGGGTCTGACCTTGGGTCGTTTAATTTTTAATGTAGAGCAAGAACTAAGACATGCAGTACAAAACAACGGTTATTGGCAGTTCTTGATATTTTGTTAGAAATAAGCTGGTGTATAAAGCACAATGTTACTAGGATTCTGGGCCCCTCAGTTTAAGAAGGACATTGAGACACTTGAACGTGTCCACAGAAGGGCAACAAGGCTGGTGAGAGGCCTTGAGCACAGCCCTGTGAGGAGAGGCTGAGGGAGCTGGGGCTGTTTAGCCTGGAGAAGAGGAGGCTCAGGGGAGACTTTATTACTCTCTACAACTACCTGAAGGGAGGTTGTAGCCAGGTGGGGGCTGCTTTCTTCTCCCAGGCAAGCAGCACCAGAACAAGAGGACAGAGTCTCAAGCTGTGCCCGGGGAAGTTTAGGCTGGAGGTGAGGAGAAAGGTCTTCCCAGAAAGAGCTGTTAGCCATTGGAATGTGCTGCCCAGGGAGTGGTGGAGTCACCATCCTTGGAGGTGTTCAAGAGGGGATTGGACGAGGCACTTGGTTTAGTCATGTGGTCTGTGGTGACAGGTTGGACTTGATGATCTCTGAGGTCTCTTCCAAGCTTGGGGATTCTGTGATTCTGAGTGGGTAAACATGATCAGAGTGAGGAAAAACTGAAAGAAGCTCTGTAAAAGTCCTTCTGGGCTTGTGCTGTACAAAGGAACAAAGCTGTGAGCATGGGAGCTAATGAAGCCTGGCTCCCTGTGGGCATACCTCTCACAGCTGACAGACTTTTTAATTGAATTTTATCCTAAAGCAGCAGTATGAGGTGACCCCTTTCAGATATCAGAGAGTGTGCTCAGGCAAACACTGTGAAGAGAGGTGTTCAGATAGAGAGATGCCCATCTGTGAGTAAAACTGAAGCCATGCAGTGGGTTTTCAGGTGCCAAATAAGCCACAAAATGTGTCTGAAGCTACTTGCAGAGCTCTTTCCCTGGATTTCCCACCTCAGCCTGTGACTCAAAGGACTTCATTTGTGGCTCTCTCTTACTTCCATAACCTTCTGAGGAACAGACTGCGACTTCTCCCGGGTCCTATGGCCAGAAGAAGGTGACAGCAACAAAAGCCTCTGAGCTCTTCAGTGGCAGTAGGGAGCAGCACAAAGGCAGCAGCTATTAAAATCCTAAGCATTGTTGTCTCACATCACACACTTCAATTACTCCTTGCTGGTGCACACAGCGTGATGCTGTGGGGGATGCACAGGAGGCCACTGGGCTGTGTTCAAACAGAGGATGTGAGATCACAGTATCACAGTATCACCAAGGTTGGAAGAGACCTCGAAGATCATCGAGTCCAACCTGTCACCACAGACCCCATGACTAGACCATGGCACCAAGTCCAATCCCCTCTTGAGGAGGGAGAACATTGCTGCCCAGATTGTACTCTGGGTACTGGAGAGTCCGGCACAGAAATGCAAACATGCCACACTTATAGCATTGTTTCAGTTGGAAAAGGCCTCTAAGATCATGGAGTCTAACCATCAACCTCACTTACCATCTTGCAAAGCTATGAGCAGAAGAAAGCAGTGGGAGGAGTGCTGGCCTGGAGCTGCTCAAGAAGGGCAACCCACTTGGTCTCTGCACAATGACATGGTTTGGAAGCCTTTGCTGGCCATCTGGGGCTCCACTCCTGCCTTGGCTGTTAGAAAGAAATAGTGTCACTGAGGGTGGCTGCCCATGCTTCAGCCACAGCAAAGTGATTTAAAAGGGTAAGAAGAGACCTTAAGACTTCCTTGCTCCTGTCAGCTTGCAATGCTGCCTTTAAGTTATTTTTATGTCTTCCTTACATACTCTATTATTCACAGTAGCCTTCAGTTTAACGTAGGGTGAACAGATGCCCTAGCATGACTCAAACAGTTTTTATCCTTAATTAAATGCCCTTTATGTCTCCATTATTTATTTTATTCATTTTTTTTTTTTTCTTGCAGGTTTCTGAAGTCCCAGGAATTCAAAAGCTTTCCCTTTTCTTTTATTAGCTGTCTTTGTTTCATATCTCCTTTTGCACTTTTATTACACAGTCAGCTGTAGAGCTTAACAAATGCACTCTAAGGCTCCTGTGAACACTCTGGTTTTTCACCAGATGCTCCCCTCTGCAGAGCTGTGTTTCTAAGGTTTGTGCTATGACATGGTGATAATGCCCAATGTTCTGATTTCACAATCATCAGCTGCAAAAAATAAGGCAGCAGAAGTTTGTACTTTACAAGGCTATAAATGGCATCTGCAGGTCTTACAGGTTTCAAGATGTATTGATTCTGCTTGACATATATATATACACACACTCACCAGTCTGAGAGGAGATCTATTAGGTTCTGCCTATACCCAGCATATTGCTTCCATTTACACTCTATGCTGTCATGTCTTTGAGAGAGAACATAAAAAATAAAGAGGGAGAAGCAGGAGCATGCACTCTGTTCACTACAACAGACCTGGGTGGTGCAGCAGACACGCTGGAGGGAAGGGATGCCATCCAGTGAGACCTTGACAGGCTGGAGAGATGGGCACAAGCCAACCTCAGGAGCTTCAACAAGACCAACTGCAGGGTCCTGCATCTGGGTCGAGGCAATCCCAGGCACAAATCCAGGCTGGGCAGTGACTGGCTGGAGAGCAGCCCTGAGGAGAGAGACTTGGGGGTGCTGAGGGACGAGAAGCTCAACATGAGCTCTCAATGTGCGCTTGCAGCCCGGAAAGCCAATCAGATCCCGGGCTGCATCAGGAAAAGTGTGGCCAGCAGGTCAAGGGAGGGGATTCTCCCCTTCTACTCAGCTTTGGTGAGACCCCACCTGGAGTACTGCATCCAGTTCCGAAGCCCCTATTCCAAGAGGGATCTGGAGGTGCTGGAAGGTGTCCAGAGAAGGGCCACGAAGATGATCAGAGGGCTGGAGCACCTCTCCTGTGAGGACAGACTGAAGGAGTTGGGGCTGTTCAGTCTGGAGAAGAGAAGGCTCTGAGGTGACCTCATTGTGGCCTTCCAGTATCTGAAGGGGGCTCCAAGAAGGCTGGGGAGGGACTTCTCAGGCTATCAGGTAGTGATAGGATTAGGGGGAATGGAATAAAGCTGGAGGTGGGGAGATTCAGGCTGGAGGTGAGGAGGAAGTTCTTCCCCATGAGAGTGGTGAAGCCCTGGAATGAGTTATCCAGGGAGGTGGTTGAGGCCCCATCCCTGGAGGTGTTTAAGCCCAGGCTGGATGAGGCTGTGGCCAGCGTGATCTAGTGTGGGGTGTCCCTGCCCATGGCAGGGGGTTGGAACTAGATGATCCTTGTGGTCCCTTCCAACCCTGACTGATATTGTGATACTACGATACCTTTTCTACATAGGGGCTGGATAGACATGAAATGGGGGCATGTACACATGGATGTGCTTTACATTTATGCATCTGAGTAGTTTATTTTAGTTGAATCAGACTCAATATTATACAATACAATACACCAGGTTGAAAGAGACCTTCAAGATCATCATGTCCAACCCACCTAAACAACTAAACCATGGCACCAAGCACCCCATCAAGTCTCCTCCTGAACACCTCCAATGAAGGTCTTATTAGGAAGAAATTCTTTACAGTGAGGGCAGTGAGACACTGGAACAGGTTGCTCAGGGAGGATGTGGATTCCCCTCCTTGGAGGTGTCTAAAGCAAGGCTGGATGAGACCTTGAGCAACCTGGTCTGGTGGGAGGTGTCCCTGCCCATGGAAGTGGGGTTGGGACTAGATGCTCTTGAAGGTGCCTCCCCAACCCAAATCATTCTGTGATTCATCTCACAGAAGCTGATTTTCTGAAAAGGAGGAGCAGAAGTGTCCTCTGGTGTAGCTACCACAGTGCCTAACTCCTGAACCCTGAGGAGCAAAACAGCCTTTTAAAGAGAACAGTGTATGTAAGGTGACCTTCCATGCTCAAGGAAACTATTTCTTGACAAGATGAACTCTTTCAATATTTCTTCAATCATGGAAGCAAGGACAAAGAAGAAAGCTGGAAGGGGAGATACTCCTGGCTGTTGCAGCTAAAGAAGTTTGAGCATATCATTTGTTCATACAAATATTACACAATCATAGAGTTGTTTGGTTTGGAAAAATCCTGTAAGATCATCATGTCCAATCATCAACTGAACATCACCATAGCCACTAATCCATGTCCTGAAGTGCCATGTCCACAGGTTTCCTGAACCCCTCCAGGGACAATGACTACTCCACCTCCCTGGGCAGCCTGTTCCAATGCCTGACCACTCTTGCAGGAAAGAATTTTTTCCTAACATTCAACCTACACCTCCCATGGCACAATTTTGGGACATTTCCTCTCACTCTGTCACCTAAGGTCTCCCCTCAGACTCCTCTTCTGAAGATGAAACACCCCCAGTTCCCTCATGTGCTGCTCGCAAGACCTCATCAGCTTTGTTGCCCTTTCAGTTGCCGCTTGCTGGGGGCCCCAAAACTGAACTCAGTGTTTAGGGTGTGCCCTCAGCAATGTCAAACACAGGGATGTAAGCAATTCCCTGATCTTGCTGGCCACACTGTCCCTGTTCCAGGCCAGAAACAGGGCACACTGATGGCTCATGTTCAGCCAGCTGTCAACTGGCACCCTCAGAGTTGCTCAGTGACAAGACAAAGGGCAAAAGACAGAAAATAGAAGAAAGGAAGTTCCAAGTCATCATGAGTTCATGAAGGGCCAGTCAACCAGCACCAGAACAAGAGGACACAGTCTCAAGCTGTGCCAGGGGAAGTTTAGGCTGGAAGTGAGGAGAAAGTTCTTCACAGAAAGGCTTCTTGGCCATTGGAATGTGCTGCCCGGGGAGGTGGTGGAGTCACCATCCCTGGAGGTGTTCAAGAGGGGATAGGATGTGGCACTTGGTGCCATGGTTTAGTTAGTCATGAGGTGTTGGGTGACAGGTTGGACTTGATGATCTTTGAGGTCTTTTCCAACCTTATTGATTCTATGATTCTGTGACTGATTCTATGATTCTGTGACTGATTCTATGATTCTATGATTCAGGTCCTTTCCTGTTGGGGAAGTTCCCAGCCACTCTGCTCCTAGCCTGGAGCATTGCATGGGGCTGTGACTCGAGTGCAGGACACATTGCCGAAGATGCATTGTAATGTGAAATGAAGAAAACAAAACACAACAAACCAAACCAACAACACACCCCCCCCCCCAGAAAAAAAACCACCCCAAACAAACAAACAAACCAACCAAGCAGCAGGCTGTTCCCTTGCTTTAAAACACAGGTAAAGATTTTTCTTCAGAAAGGGAACTCTTGCTATAGAAGAACAAATCACTGCTGTGCGGGTGGGAATGTGCTCGGAGCAGGAGGCAGGGAAGTCTTGGGGTGTAAAATCAATGAAGACTGGTGATTTGACTCAGATAGTTTTGCAGCTGCTCCTAAGTGCACGTTTCCAGTCTGGAAATAATAACAAACAAACAAACAAAAAGGTCTGCTATCTGATCAGCAAAGGTTGGAGAAGATTATTGATTTTCAAACAGTCTTGGAAGAAATAACTCTTCTTTTTTTCTCTGAATAACCAGAGCACTTCAAATAAAAATATTCTGGCCAGAGCCAAGTGTCAAGTCATTTGATCCAAAAGCCATCTATTTTTCATCAGTCCAGTTTCAGAAATCATCATATTTCTACCAGTAACTATCTCTGTACAGCAAGACAGTGAAACTGATTGGCCAAGCAGTTCACTGCAGACCTATTTATTGTCCTGCAAGGCAGCTGACTCTCCCAGGCTTTATCACAGTACCACAGTATCACTAAGGTTGGAAGAGACCTCAAAGATCATCAAGTCCAACCTGTCACCACAGACCCAATGACTAGACCATGGCACCAGATGCCACGTCCAATCCCCTCTTGAACACCTCCAGGGATGGTGACTCCACCACCTCCCTGGGCAGCACATTCCAATGGATAACAACTCTCTCTGGGAAGAACTTCCTCCTCACCTCCAGCCTAAACTTCCTCTGGTGCAGCTTGAGACGCTGTCCTCTTGTTCTGCTGCTGATTGCCTGGGAGAAGAAACCAACCCCTTCCTGGCTACAACCTCCTTTCAGGTAGCTGTAGAGAGCAATGAGGTATCCCCTGAGCCTCCTCTTCTCCAGGCTAAGCAACCCCAGCTCCCTCAGCCTCTCCTCACAGGGCTGTGCTCAAGGCCTCTCCCCAGCCTTATTGCCCTTCTCTGGACACGTTCAAGTGTTTCAATGTCCTTCAATGTCTGAGGGGCCCAGAACTGGACACAGGACTCAAGGTGTGGCCTGACCAGTGTAGAGTACAGGGGCACAATGACGTCCCTGCTCCTGCTGGCCACACTATAGCTAATGCAGGCCAGAGCACAGGGCTTTAGGACACAGGGCTGCCCAAACAATAGACCCATTCACTCAGTAGGTGCTTGCAACTAAATGTATGGCATCACCATCGTTGGCTTCAGATCCATCAACAGGGTGTCATTATTGCATTTAACTTAATTAGGATGGATGCTGTCTTAAAAGAATGCTTCATAGAGGGGAGTGCTGTAAATGTGTGCTTGGCTTCTAACAAATAATCCAATCAGCTAATGCACAGTGAGGAATTCAAACAGTAGCTGCTGGAGTGGAAGGCAAGGGAAGGAGATGTAAGGGGGTTGCAGAGAGGTGGGGGGTGGTCTCTTCTCGGTAGTATCAGGTGACAGAATGAGAAGCGAAGTCCTCAAGTTTCACCAAGGGAGCTTTAGGTTGGAGATTAGGAAAAGATTTCATTCCTGCAGGAGTGGTCAGCCATTGAACAGGCTGCCCAAGGAAGTGGTAGGGTCACCATCCCTGGAGGGATGGGATAGGATAGGATAGGATAGGATAGGATAGGATAGGATAGGATAGGATAGGATAGGATAGGATAGGATAGGATAGGATAGGATAGGGTAGGGTAGGGTAGGGTAGGGTAGGGTAGGGTAGGGTAGGGTAGGGTAGGGTAGGATAGGATAGGATAGAATAGAATAGAATAGAATAGAATAGAATAGAATAGAATAGAATAGAATAGACCAGGTTGGAAGAGACCTTTGAGATCATCAAGTCCAACCAATTACCCAACACCATCTAATCAACTAAACCATGACACCAAGGGCCCCATCCAGTCTCTTGTGATGTTCAAGAAATGTGTGGGCATGACACTTTGGGGACATAGTTTAATGGGCATTGTGGTGTTTGGTTGACAGTTGGACTTGATGACCTTAGAAGTCTTTTCTAACAAATGATTCTATGATTCCATGCAGAAGCAAGCTCACATCTCAGCTGTTTATCATGAAGGCTCCAGGGAGACCTTATAATGGCCTTCCCATACCTGAAGGATGCCTACAAGAGAGATGGGGAGGAACTGTGTAAAAGGGCATGTAGCAAGAGTACAAGGGGCAGTGGTTTTAAATTAGAGCAGGGTAGATTTAGATTGGACATTAGGAAGGAGTTCTTCACTATGAGAATGGTAGAACACTACATGAGGTTACCTGGCAAGATGGTGGAGGCCCCACCCCTAGGGACATTCAAGGTTGTGCTTGATGGGGCTCAAAGCAACCTCATCTAGTTGTGGATGCCCCCATTTACTGCAGGGGGGCTGGGCTAGATGACCTCTAGAGGCTCCTTCCAACCATGTGATTCTATGAATGCATTAGAGAACACTGTCTTTTCAGGTGTGCTCTAAATCACAGAATCACAGAATCATAGGATGACCTGAATTGGAAGGGACCTTAAAGATCATCCAGTTCCAACCCCATTGCCATAAGCACAAACACCTCCCACTAGACAAGGTGGCTCAAAGCTGCACCCAGCCTGGTCTTAAACACTTTCAGGGATGAGGTGTCCACAACTTCTCTGGGCAACCAATTTGAGTTTCTTACCACCCTCACAGTAAAGAATTTCTTCCTAATGTCCAGTCTAGTCTACTCTGCTCTGTGTAAGAACACATTGACTAAATTAAAAGAGCTAGTTTTCATTATGGATAATCTTTGCTTAGATCATAGACTGCCTTGATTTGGAAGGAATGTTAAAGATAATACTACTTCCAACCCCCCTGCCACGGCACTGACAGCTCCTTAAAGGTGTCTGTGAGGCTTAAAGCCTCATCCAGACTCATCTTCCAGGTGTAGCTTCAGGAGGGTGTGTGGGCCAGGTGGTCATCTGTGCAGCTATGCAATTTGGGCAGCTTTGCTGGTGAGCTCACCAGTCCTGTTACTCTTCTTAAAGTGGGAAGGCAGTAGCAATTTCTGACCTGTGACAGTGTGTGCAGAGGAATTACTTGCACTGTTTACTCTTACTGGGGTTTTGCAATCTGCAGCTATGAAAAACTAAAGAATCTATTTCAACATATTGACCTCCCTGCTGGATCAATATAGCTTCCTCCTGCCCCGCTGTGCTCCTGAGCTCACGTTTCAGAGCTCCATGAGGAGTTCCTGCTCTGCATATGCACATCTGCTTGTGACAGTCTTTGGTTTGGTGGTGGTTTGTTGTATTTGGTGGTGGTGGTGTTGTTTCCACTGCAAGCATACAGAGATGAGCTGTCTAATGAGCAATTTAGAAGAGAGCCCAAGATCAGGACGTGACGATCTTGAAGGTCTCTTCCAACCTGGTGTATTGTATTGTATCAGAATTTAATCAGATGCAGAACAGGCATCATCCCCTTTCACCCAATATCATGGAATAATAGAATCAATAAGGTTGGAAGAGACCTCAAAGTTCATCAAGTCCAACCTGTCACCCAACACCTCATGTCTACTAAACCATGGCACCAAGTGCCACATCCAATCCCCTCTTGAACACCTCCAGGGATGGTGACTCCACCACCTCCCTGGGCAGCACATTCCAATGGCTAATATCTCTTTCTGTGAAGAACTTTCTCCTCACCTCCAGCCTAAACCTCCCATGGCACAGCTTGAGACTCTGTCCTCTTGTTCTGGTGCTGGTTGCCTGGGAGAAGAGACCAACCCCACCTGGCTAGAACCTTCCTTCAGGTAGTTGTAGAGAGCAATAAGGTCTCCCCTGAGCCTCCTCCTCTCCAGGCTAAACAATCCCTTTGAGGGACAATGGAGGATCTGTCCAGCCTCAGACCAGCACAGAGAGTAATAAAACCACATAGCTCAAAGGATGCAAGATTATGCACAGTGTCCAACCTGTCACCCAACACCTCATGACTAAACCATGGCACCAAGTGCCACATCCAATCCCTCTTGAACACCTCCAGGGACGGTGACTCCACCACCTCCCTGGGCAGCACATTCCAATGGCTAACAACTCTCTCTGGGAAGAACTTCCTCCTCACCTCCAGCCTAAACTTCCCCTGGCACACCTTCAGACTGTGTCCTCTTGTTCTGGTGCTGGTTGCCTGGGACAACAGGAGAACCTTTGAATTTTCCCTTGTGCTTTTCAGAAGGCCACACCTGAATGCCAGTCTCATCCCCTCCCAGTTAGGCACCGGCCCTCAGTGCTCAAAACAAAGGGAGCAGAACTCTTTTTTCCCCTCTTTTAGCTTGCTTTTCAAAGGTGAAGAAGGTAGTGTGCTCTGGTTGAGCAGGAATTTGTGTGGCTGCTTGGCTTTTCCTCCATAATAACCTATCGATCAGGTCTCACAGAGATGTTGGAGTATTTAACTTCCTGCAGCTTGCAAGGCAACGAGTAGCTGGTAAGGCTCGGTCTGAGATGAACCCTAATTAGACTCCAGGGAGTGAATGAAGGGAAGAAGCAGGGAGAGAGATTTCAAGCATTGCAAGTGTAGGAAAAGCTTTAAGTGGAGTTTGTATGAGGATGGGTCTGTAGGAACGTTGGCTTTGTTAAAAAGGCAGCTCAGCTAACTAAACTGCTTGCTGTTGTTTGGGTGCTCACAGCTCACCTGAGCTTGAGTTTTCCAGCTTTTCCTTATAATAGCTTGGTTCATAATTGTCTGTCTTTCCCCTTCCCCTTCCCCTTCCCTTCCCCTTCCCCTTCCCCTTCCCTTCCCCTTCCCCTTCCCCTTCCCCTTTTTCCCTTCCCTTCCCTTCCCCTTTCCCTTTCCCTTTTCCCCTTTTCCCCTTTTCCTTTCCCTTTCCTTTCCCCTTCCATTTCCCTTTCCCTTTCCCCCTTTCCCTTCCCCTTCCCCTTCCCCTTCCCCTTCCCCTTCCCCTTCCCCTTCCCCTTTCCCTTTCCCTTTCCCTTTCCCTTTCCCTTTCCCTTTCCCTTTCCCTTTCCCTTTCCCTTTCCCTTTCCCTTTCCCTTTCCCTTTCCCTTTCCCTTTCTCTTCCCCTTCTGTTCTGTCAAGGCCAGAAGGGACCTCCAAAGATCCTCCAGTCTGACCTCTGGCAGTCAGCAGGGACATCCCCAACTAGATCAGGTTGCCCAGAGCCTCATCAAGCCTCACCTTGAATATTTCCAGGGAAGAGGCCTCAGCCACCTCCCTGGACAACCTGTATCTGAATGTAGATGTCTGGCACTTATTTATGACACACCACAAGGCATCTCGCTCAGCTGAGGATGGTCAGGCATTGGAAGAGGTTGCCCAGGGAGATGGTGGAGTCACTATCCCTGGAGATGTCCAAGAAACATGTGGACATGGCACTTTGGGACATGGCTTAATGGCCACGGTCATTGAGATTGATGGCTGGGTTTGATCTTAAAAGCCTTTTCCAAACAAAACAATTCTCTGATTCGGTAAGTGCAGAGGGTTGCAATTTAGCAAGTGCTTAATGCTGATCTTTCTCTTTCTTTCTACAAAAGCTAAGGGCTCCTCTGACTCCCCTTACAATTCCAGAAGAAAAAAAAAAAAAAGAAACAAACAAAAAGAGAAGAAAAATGCATTTTGCTGGGTCAGCTGGATGAAGCTGGCATTGCAGCTGGTCCAAACTGCATGAAAGCAATTTTTCTCCTCTTGTTACCTGAAGTCATTCATTCTCAGCTTGGTACTGAGAGAGCTGTTCTGAATATACATTATTGAGGTCATCTTCCCTTCAGCCCTCTGAGGTAAGGAGGGAAGGGGTTTAGATTTATGACTCAGTATTAGATTTACCATTTTGTGAAGTCAGAAATAAAATCCAAGTGAGGGGAAGTCAGGAGTCCACAGCCACACATAAAGCCAGAGAGAAGAAACAAATACAGCCTTTTATTTAGGTAAAGAATTAACTTTTCCCTTTCCACCACGCAGAGCTTCATGCATCTTAACTCTCTCCTTTCCACTGGCAAAGGAGAAAACAATTGTTCTGTCTTCTCTTTCTACTAGGAACTGTTCCTGGAGGGGGCAGATAGTTTTACAGCATTTTGGCATAGAATGGTAGGGGTTGGAAGTGACCTCTGGAGATTACTTAGTCCAACCATCAAAGCAACTGCTGCATTGACCAAAATGATTCAAACTCTGCAGGACATCCAGAGCTCCATCACCAGTGAACCTAACCAAAGACCTAAGTGAAATCCACAGTGTGACCATTTTACAAACACAGAGAAGTCACAGAATCACAGAATCACCAAGGGTGGAAGAGACCTCAAAGATCATCACATCCAACCTGTCACCACAGGCCAGAGCCTTGCACATGGAGGAGCACTGCTGGATCTTTTACTCACTAATAAGTAGGGTCTGGCTGAAGTGTTGAAGGTTGAGGGCAGCCTTGGCTGCAGTGCCCATGAGATGGTGGAGTTCAGGATCTTGTGTGGCTGGAACAGAATACTGAGCAGAATCACAGCCCTGGACTTCAACAGGGCCAACTTTGGCCTTTTCAGCTTTGGCTAGGGATAATCTGTGAGAGACTAACAGCTTGCCTCTCCTGGTGTGACTCAACAAAGATAAACTCACTTGCTGCTTGCCCAGACAATAGCTGATGTGTGTTGGGCAGAGCCACTGGAAGGACTCTTGGAAGGTGCAAAGATAACATTGCTCACTGGACCACAGCTGGCCGACAACAATGGGATCGAGGCCACCTTTGGGAATATGCATAAGACAAGATAATCTCCACCCATCAAGTACCCTTGAAAGGGAGGATGGTGAGACAATGGATTCACCACCTTTTTCCTGATGTGTAATGAGTGTGTAGGCAGGTAGATGGAGAAGGAGGAGGTGGAGGCTCCCACCCCCCACCCCCCACCCCCATCCAGACTGCTGCCCAAACACACAGGAATACACAGAAAGATTTCCTGGGGAACGATCCCTGGATACTTACCTAAGGATGACTTCCTGGCCCCTGAATTCCTGAGGGAACAATTCCTGGATACTTACCTAAGGATGACTTCCTGGCCCCTGAATTCCTGAGGGACAATACTTGGACACATAGCTAAGGACTAAAAAGCTGCATAAAAGACTCCAGCAACTACTGGCTCAGCAGAAGAAAAACGGAGAACCAAAAACACAGATGAAGGAAAACACAGGAGAAGGACAATGCCGCTGAGAAGGAAAGCAGGAGAGAAGGACAAGCCCGGGACAATGCTGCTCCAAAGAAAAGAGGCCATGGAGCCTGGAAGAAGCAGACTGAACCCTCTCTCTGTGTCCTAAATTCTGCCTGCTGCAACTCATGGAGCTGAAAAGGCTGCCAAGAGGACCACATCTGTTCTACAGCCAAAGCCTCAGCACCCTTCCTCTACAGACCCAACATCTCCTGCAGCACCTTTCCTCCCCAGACTCAAACTGTCCTGGGGGCGGGGGTGAGGGGTGTGGTAATATAATTCCTTTCCTCTTCTCTCTCTCTTCTCTCTCTCCCTCTCCAGTTTCTCTCTCTCCCCTTCTGATCCATCCACTTTATTTATAGCTGTTGTTGTTTTGGCCTCATTTGTGCCTCTCATTTCACAGCATGGGAATATTCAAAAGACCTGAGGATCTTTCCCTCTCCGGACTGAGACATAATCTCATGGGACAGGGAACTAGAACACAAAGGGGCCCAAGGACTACTTCTTGTAAGCTCGAGATCAGAGCATTCCAATGGGTAGGAAATCAAGAAGGGGAGCCAGGAGACCCTCATTGTTAAATAGGGAACTGCTGGGCAAGCCCAAGCGGAAGAAGATGCTACAGGTTATGGAAGGAGGGGCTGGTTACGTAGGAGGTTGTTGTCAGAGATTATCAGGAAGCAACTAGGAGAGTTAAGTCCCATCCTTCTGACAACCACCCTCTAAATATTGATAAGCATTTATGAGATTTTCCCCTCATTTGCCTCTTTTACAGACTGAAAAGGCCCAATTCTCTCCTCCTTTCATCATAAGAGAGGTGTTCTACTCCCCTAATCTGCAGCCCTTTTCTGTATCCTCTCCAGAAAGTCCCTGTCCTTGAACTGAGGAGCCCAGAACCGGACACAGTATTCCAGGTGTGGAATACTTCCTTGTGAAGAGAAAAATGAAAATGAGCATGGTGTTGTTCCTTATGCATGTAGCAATTTTGGGGTTGTAGAGGGCATGAAGATTATGGAGAAAAGCACATGGCAGCCACGTGCAAAGGTCATTGGTCACCTAGCATTGTTGAAAGCCTCACCCTCACAGGCAAAAATGCACAGCAGGTTTCTTAATGTGCCTTGTGATCTGAAGAACTTGCTCAACAGCTGAAAGCATTGCAAGAGAAAGCCCCCAGCTGAGCTCTCCCAGTAAGACCTTCATGGGCAACTTTCAAGTTTTCAAGTCTGACAACCATAATGCAAAGGAGAGCTCAGACACAAGCATCTGAGGGCTTTGCAGAGCACCATCTACATCCTGAGATGATTCCTGAGATGAACTGAGAGCAAATGAAAATTTTGGAGGACCAGTGTAGTGTGCACTCCCTAGCTCCTGACTCTCAGGAGAGAAGCAGAGTGCTTTGCATATGCCTGGGCCTCAAAGCTATCTGTAAAACTGTAGTACAGCGCTGGTCCTGATGGCATCACTGAGTAACTACCTGTGTGCAAGGCTCTGCTAAGTATAAAGATCTCTTTTTTCTGGCCACCCATCCTCATGCTGTGGTGAAGAAAAGAGTAGGCAAAGATCTTGGTGGAGGCCCTTCTAGACACCTTAGTAGTTGGCTGAAACTCTAATGAAGAGAAGGTCTTGGGACAAAGATCCTGTTCTGCAGTTTCCTTTTGTGCCTCTTGAAGAACCTTGGTGAAACATGAGCTGTTTCTACAGAGTCACAAAGGTCTTACTTTAGCTAAAAGGCCCTTTAGCTTGTGTTTATCTTCAGAGGGAGAAAAAAGCATTCACTCCTCAGAGTTAACAATGCTCAGAAACTACGTGGATGCTTTTTATGACCCAATTTGTTACTAACTTTTATGGAGTGACAAAGGGAAGGCTTTGCTGAATTGCTTTAGAAGTGTAATAAAGCCTTACCAAACAAGACTTGAGATTAGCTGGCCAACTCTGTTAGAAACTAAAGCAAAGTCAGGTGTGGAAGCAAATGTGTTTTATAGTACCATATAAGAGTAACAATCATACTATGGAACTACTGGAGATGGAGTTTCTTCTCTGTAGATACAGAGCTCATTGGAGCAAGGAGTTCTAGTGCCCCACTGTAGGTGATGAATTGAATTTGCAGACCTGGCAATGAAACTTATCGAGGGATTGTCCAGGAGAATATTCTTGTAGCTAATGTCCTTGCAGTTATCCAGGTGTGAGGAAAATAGAATCATAGAACTGTTGGAAGAGACCTTGGAGACCATCAAGTCCAACTGCTTGCCTAGAGCTCTCAATCCCACCACTTCTGTTAAGTCCCCACCACTAAACCATGTTCCTCAGCACCACATCCACATGTCTTTTAAATCCACCACCTCCCTGGGCAACCTGTGCTGCCATGGGCTGCAGGCTTGAGTCATGGGCTGGGCTTTGTGTTCTTTCTCCTGCTCTTCACTTCCTCTTGTCAAGTGATCTATTTCCCAAACCCAGGCAGACTTGGGCCATCCCTCTACTTCTTTTTTGGACTACCTCTTCCCTAGAGGCTCATCTGTATTATCACATCTCTTATCTGAACAGGGAGTGGTGATTGTACCTCACAGCATAGTGATGCTGGCTCACTAGGGTGTTCACTTGACATTAACTGCTCCGTTATCAACCTCACTTCTTTGTGCCCACAGTAAAAGAAGGGAAGATGGCCAATTCAGTGCCAGTCCCTGGAGGTGTTCAAAAAGGGACTGAACATGGCACTTCAGTTGTTAGCTATTGGAATGTGCTGCCCAGGGAGGTGGTGGAGTCACCATCCCTGGAGGTGTTCAAGAGCGGATTGGATGTGGCACTTGGTGCCGTGGTTTAGTAGTCATGAGGTGTTGGGTGATAGGTTGGACTTGATCTCTGAGGTCTTTTCCAACCCTATTGATTCTGTGATTCTAGGACAATTGTTGTCATGGCTCTTGCAATGTCCTTGATGCCATCAGAAGAAGATGGAGATGTCTTATGAGCCTGATCTCTGGACCTTTTGGAGCAAGCAGCAGCCTGGCATGGTGTTGACCACGATCCTCTGCTAATTTGATTGTGGGCCTCCTTGTATTTTCTGTACTGTCAGGGATATTGGCCAGGAGGATGTAGATTGTCAAAACCCTTGTATTTCTTTCTTGTACATCACTCCCATTTCCAGCAGGTAGCAGGGGATCTTGTAGGAAGAGCAAGGGAATATGGCTTGTGGCCCACAAAGGATCTTGCATTGAGCAGGAGCACAATCGATCAGCAAGGTGCTATTATACTCCACACAATGTCACTCTGGAAATATTCACCAGAAGATTAGGCCAGCAGAAAGCATTTTAACCCCAACAGGTCACTATTCTTCCTCTGACTTAGTAAGTATTACGCTCACCTGCTTTGCAAATAAGTCTCTTCCCTGCACCCTGGGGAAAGTAAAGGCTGTGTGTAAAAAGCTGCAAGCCATCAAAGCCCCATTGCTTTCATGTAAAGTGAGCAAAAATATCTTCTCTAAGGCTGCCTCTGCTCTGATCAGCTTCACAGTAACTTTTCTGTTCAAATTTGTCCTATTTCCATCAGGACAGCAACCAGGATATTAAGATCCTCACCTCCTGCCATCATTGCATTTTAGTGCAGAGCACAAAGCAAGGTGATTCCTTTTGGTTTTGCTTGCTGTAAACCCAAGTGATGAGCTAACAGGATTTAACTGCCTAGTGCTGGATTTTCATTGCAGACTCCCTAGGGCTCACCAGCTCTGCTCCTGATGGCAGCTTTTTTGCTATTGATTGTAAGTGTAAGACCATGGCCCAGCATGCTGGATATTGGAACAGCTCTGACAGAGCTCATTTGCACTCTGGATGGTCTTGATGTCTTGCAAGTGGAGGGTAAGATCATCATGAAGCCATGGAGGCATCTGCAGGGGGGCAGGAGGATCTATACTCCTTGAGTCAGCAGTATCTCAGGAGATTTTCAAATAAAGAGATGGGCTTAGGCTCCAGGGTGGAAGTTCAGTCATTTTGGTTGGAAGGGACCTTTGAGATTACAGTGTCTAATCTTTATCTGCCTACCAAGTCTGATGATAAACCACGTCCTTTACTTGCCCAGCACCACAGACACCCATAAGTAAGCCATCTGCAGAAGCCTCTCTGGGCAGCCTGGTCCAGTGCTCCAGCACCCTTCAATTAAAGAAATCCTTCCTCATGTTTAGATGGAACTTACTGTCTTCAAGCCTGTGCCCATTACTTCTTGTCTCACTGAGCACCACTGAGAAGGACTGAAGCCATCCTCCTGACACCCATCCTTTGAGTATTGGTCAACACTGGTGAAATTGCCCCTCAGGGGAAGTCTTCTCTTTCCAGACTAAAAAAAGCACAATTCTCTCATTCCTTCCATGTAGGAGGGATGTTCTAGCACCCTAATCATCTCTGTAGCCCTTTTCAGTACCCTCTCCAGCAAGTCTCTGTCCTTGAAACAGGGAGCCCAGAACTGGACACAGCATTCCAGATGTGGTCTCACTAGGGGAGAGTAGAGGGGAGGAGAACCTCCTCTGACCTGCTTGCCACAATCTTCTTGGTACCCCAGGATGCCAGTGGCCTTATTAGCCACAAGGGGCTGGCTCATGGTCATCCTCTCATTCACCAGGACTCCCAGGTCCTTTCCCTGAGAGCTGCTGTCCAACGGGCCAGCCCCCAGCCCGTACTGATCCATGGGGTTGTTCTTCCACAGATGCAGTCATAAAATAGTGAGCATTTTGTTATCAAAGCCTTAGAGCTGAGCAGCTTCAAAGGTATGGTTTGCAAGCCAGTGTCCTTTTCTCCAACTGGATTCATGCTGTTAGTTACAGAAGACCCTGAGTTAGAGGATAATTAAATGAAAAGACCATTTCAAGGAATTATCTGGATAATTAGCTGTGATAAATAGGATTTTGCTTTAGAGCAGGGAAAGAATAGGAGTCACTGAGTTGAGACAAGAAATCATGTGGGATGTCTTTCATCTGAACATATTTATTATCTGGTTTAATTGGCAAACTAAGTCATAAACATTCATAGCAAAAGGCTTGTCTAGGGCTGCTCTTTTGTTAAATGACTTAATTTCTCAAAGTCCATTATACTGCACTTCATGGATGCATCTTTTTGTGGCTACATCAGTGGCAGGGCTTTACAAAAGAACTGCAGAATAAATTATGCAGAAAGATGAACATTTTGAAGTTTGGTGGTGGTGGTTTGGTTGTGTTTTGTTTTGTCTGTTGAGTTCTATATTTGAAAGGTTTTCTGTGTATTTGACCTATTTCTAGTGGCTGAAGCTCTTAGTGCATTAAAGCACACAAAAGCTACTGCAAACAACATCAGTTACAGAAGACAGAATGCAGAATTCACAGAATCACCAAGGTTGGAAGAGACCCCAAAGATCATCAAGTCCAACCTGTCACCACAGACCTCATGACTAAACCATGGCCCCAAGTGCCACGTCCAATCCCCTCTTGAACACCTCCAGGGATGGTGACTCCACCACCTCCCTGGGCAGCACATTCCAATGGCTAACAACTCTCTCTGGGAAGAACTTTCTCCTCACCTCCAGCCTAAACTTCCCCTGGCACAGCTTGAGACTGTGTCCTCTTGTTCTGGTGCTGGTTGCTTGAGAGAAGAGACCAACCCCCACCTGGCTACAACCTCCCTTCAGGTAGTTGTAGACAGCAATAAGGTCTCCCCTGAGCTTCCTCTTTTCCAGGCTAAACAATCCCACCTCAGGTTCTCAGTGCCCTAGGTGATCCTGCTTTGGCAGGAGGGTTTGACCCAGTGATCTCCTGAGGTCCCTTCCAACCCTCATATTCTGTGACTCTGTGATCAGAGGGTACAAGGTCACCGATGTAGGTGCTGCTAGAGGTGTTTGGAAGCACTACAGCACTGAGGTCTAGGCAATCATGAGAGCAAAGTTACACGATACAGTTCCCTCATATTTGCCCTAACTATCACTTCAGAGTCCTGAAGAACCCTTCAGGATGGTTGGTTGTGCCCTGCACGTCAGAAGATGAGCACAACTGATTTATACATGCATCTTCAGCCTGCTCCAGAGGGACCTCTCTGTTTTTTATGAGATACAGGACTGAAAGGATTTCTTTGTCTCATTGAATTAAATCCCTTTGCAGTCCCAAGCAGCCACCTTACACATTACCTCCACAAACCAATAAAACTTCACTGTGCAATGGCTTGATTTCCTGCCCCTTAGTGCATCTCCACAATTTCATTCCTCTGATGGTTAGAAATCAAACCCCCAGCCTAACCTTATTTATGTCCACCTTCTACCTTTGTGTTCTTGTGCCAGTGCCCGGCCGTTAGCTTAAATAGCTCTTCTCCTTCCCTGGTGCTTACCTCTTTGGTGTGTTTATGGAGAACAATTATATTCACTCTCAGCCTTCATTTGTTAAACAGTTTCTCTTCTTCTCAGATAAGCTCTCCATTTCCCTGATCATCCTCGAAGCCGCTCTGTGCACCCACTTCAATTTTGTTAGCTTCAATTCCTAGGTTTGGTTTTGCAATATGGATCAGCAGAGCTGCCCACACAGAGTCCCAGAGGGCGTTTTAGCAGCACCACATGCTCTGGGTCTTATGTTCAGTATAGAAGCATAGAATCATGGAACTGTTTCAGTTCTAAAAACCTCTAACTTCATGGAGTTCAACCATCAACCTAACACCCCCATGGCCATTGAACCATGTCCTGAAGTGCCATGTCCACACTTTTTTTTTCAATGCCTTCAGGGATGGTGACTCTGCCACCTCATTAGGCAGCCTGTTCTGGTGTGTGACCACCCTTTCAGTGAAGACATTTTTCCTAATATCCAACCTAAACCTCCCTCAGCACAAGTTCAGGCTGTATCCTCTCATTCTATCACCAGATACCAGGAGGAAGAGACCAACCCCCACCTCACTCCAAATTCCTTTCAGCAAATTGTAGAGAGCAATGAGGTCTCCTCTCAGCCTCCTCTTCTCCAGACTAAATCCCAGTTAGAGTTAGAATTAGAAGTAGAATTAGAAGAAGTAGAAGTAGAAGTAGAAGTAGAAGTAGTAGAAGTAGAAGTAGAAGTAGAAGTAGAAGTAGGAGTAGGAGTAGGAGTAGGAGATAGAATTAGAATTAAGTAGAAGTAGAAGTAGGAGTTAGAGTTAGAATTAAGTAGAAGTAGAAGTAGAAGTAGAAGTAGAAGTTAGAGTTAGAATTAAGTAGAAGTAGAAGTAGAAGTAGAAGTAGAAGTAGAAGTAGAAGTAGAAGTAGAAGTAGAAGTAGAAGTAGAAGTAGAAGTAGAAGTAGAAGTAGGAGTAGGAGTAGGAGTAGGAGTAAGAGTTAGAATTAGAATTAAGTAGAAGTAGAAGTAGGAGTTAGAGTTAGAATTAGAAGTAGAAGTAGAAGTAGAAGTAGAAGTAGAAGTAGAAGTAGAAGTAGAAGTAGAAGTAGGAGTAGGAGTAGGAGTAGGAGTAGAAGGCGAAGTAGAAGTAGAGTTAGAATTAGAATTAGAATTAGAATTAGAATTAGAATTAGAATTAGAATTAGAATTAGAATTAGAATTAGAATTAGAATTAGAATTAACCAGGTTGGAAAAGACCTTTGAGAGCATCGAGTCCAACCTATCATCCAACACCTTCTAATCAGCTAAATCATGGCACCAAGCACCCCATCCAGTCTCCAGCTGCTGTCTGTGAGAGTTGTTCTCTATAGAATCATATCACTTGTATCATCTCCTGAAATTGATGTCATCCCCTCTTCTCCCTTCATATCCCATCTACCCCATCCTGCCATTCACTGCAGCCTTTCATCCCTTTTCTCATCCTCCTCTTAATTACCAGATGTTTATTGCAGGGCGATGCTCAGAAGCTTTGTCTGGTCAGCAGATTACTTAACTGCCTCCATACATTTTTTTTGCTGAGTTCACTAACATAAATACTGTGGAATAAGACTGACTGTGAAATCAGTCCTTGAGGATATTCATATTAACCTCCTTCCAGCCCCTTGCTAAGTAGCCAGCACTAAGTCATATTTGCTAAGTCACCTCCTGTGCACTGCTCTAACATTTCTCTAAAGGCCAAATACACTGTAGAAAGTAAGTTTTATGGTTAGTCCAATGTATTTTAGATTAACCTAGTTTCACTTGATTTTATCATTTGCCCTTATTTCTCTATCCCTGATTATTGCTTCTCTCAAAACTGATTAACTGGAATTTATGACTACAGCTTTTCCTGCCATTGAGTGTAGGTGATGCATTTGCCATGGCTATCACATCGTATTTCACATGGCAGTTCTCTTGGAGTTTTTGGATAGCTAACATTCAGGCACATCAATTGTGTCAGTTAAAGTCATAGAATCATAGAATCAACCAGGTTGCAAAAAGACCTGAGAGATCATCAAGTCCAACCTATTACCTAATTCACCTCCTGACAGCTCAACCATGGCCCCAAGTGCCACATCCAATCCTATTTTGAACACCTCCAGGGATGCTGACTCCACCACCTCCCTGGGCAGCACATTCTCCCAGGCAACCAGCACCAGAACAAGAGGACACAGTCTCAAGCTGCACCAGGGGAGGTTTAGGCTGGATGTTAGGAAGAAGTTCTTCCCAGAAAGAGAGATTGGCCTTTGGAATGTGCTGCCCAAGGAGGTGGTGGAGTCACCATCACTGGAAGTGTTTAGGAAGAGACTGGATGGGGTGCTTGGTGCCATGGTTTAGTTGATTAGATGGTGTTGGGTGATAGGTTGGACTTGATGATCTCAAAGGTCTTTTCCAACCTGGTCTGGTCTGGTCTGGTCTGGTCTGGTCTGGTCTGGTCTGGTCTATTCTATTCTATTCTATTCTATTCTATTCTATTCTATTCTATTCTATTCTATTCTATTCTATTCTATTCTATTCTATTCTATTCTATTCTATTCTATTCTATTCTATTCTACTCTACCCTACCCTACCCTACCCTACCCTACCTTACCCTACCCTACCCTACCCTACCCTACCCTACCCTACCCTACCCTACCCTACCCTACCCTACCCTACCCTAAGTGTTGTGGCTTATGTTTATTCTCCCACTTCAATGCAATCTCCTTTTTTTCTCTCTTTTTTTCCTTTCAAGCTATTTATCCAATTTGTCTCCGAAATGTGAATTTCACTCCTGGAATCATAGAACAGTTTTGGCTGGAAAAGATCTCTATGATCATCGAGTCCAACCTTCAACACAACACCACTGTGGCCATTAAGCTGTGTCCTGAAGTGCCACATCCACACATGTCTTGAACACCTCCAGGTACAGTGGCTCCACCACTTTCTTGGGCAGCCTGTTCCAATGCCTGACCACTCTTGAAGGGAAAGAATCATTGAGGTCTCTTCCAACCTTGGTGATACTGTGATACTGTGATTTCCCTAATATCCAGCCTAAACCTCCTTGGCACAATTTCAGTCCATTTTCTCTGATTCTATTACCTGATACTAGGGAGAAGAGACTGACCCCCACCTCACTGCATCCTCCTTTCAGGGAGCTGTAGGGAACAATGAGGTCTCCCCTCAGACTCCTCATCTTCAGACTAAACAATCTCGTTCCTCTCAGCCACTCATGAGATACATCCTCCAGACCCTTCACCAGCTTTGGTGCCCTTCTCCAGACAGGTTCCAGCACCTCAAAGTCCTTCTTGTAGTGAAGGGCCCCAAACTGAGTGCAGTATGCGGTGTGGCCTCACCAGTGCTAAGTACAGAGGCACCATCTCTTCCCATACAGAGACATGAACACTTCCCTCCTCCGCCCTGTCCTCCACTGTTCTCACAGCTTTAGTCCCCATCCATAAGCTTCACAAGAAATGCTGCATGCCATCCTCTGCATTATTAATGAAAATATTGACTGGTCTTTGACTGAGGACAAAGTTGCAGGACTGTACTAAACACATTTTTTCATTTTTTTATAGCAACCTATTGATTGCTGCTTAGTATAAAGTGAAGAGGTGGTTTCTTTACTGGACAACCTTCATCTCTTGTAGGAATCTTCACTATAATTGCTGATGCACATTTATAATGCATATAGAACCACAGAATGGCTTGAGTTGGAAGGCACCTTTAAGCTTCAAACCCTCTGCCATGGGCAGGGACACCTCTCACTAGATCTGCTTGCTCAAAGCCTCATCCAGCCTCATCTTCAACGTTTACAGGGACGAGGTGCCTGCAACATCTCTGGGCAACCCATTTGGTGTCTCACCACCCTCACAGTAAGGAACTTCCTAATGTCTCATCTACCCTGCTCTACTTTAAAGCCATTGCCCCTTGTCCTATCACCACATGCCCTTATAAATCATAGAATCATAGAATCAATAAGGTTGGAAGAGACCTCAGAGATCATCAAGTCCAACCTGTCACCCAACATCTCATGACTACTAAACCATGGCTTCAAGTGCCACGTCCAATCCCCTCTTGAACACCCCCAGGGATGGTGACTCCACCACCTCCCTGGGCAGCACATTCCAATGGCTAACAACTACCTTTCCACATATAAAAATATGTAAACATATAATTAGCCTCTCCAGCTTTCCTGTCTTATTGCTTTTAAAACTAAACTGCAATTTCTACTAGAAATAAACCTTCTTTTTTTTCTTATGTATTTAATTTTTACTCCCCAAACTGATCTTGCTTGGACTCTCATTAAAGGAACACTTGCTATGTTGTACTTATGTGAATTGGGTATCTTTTGAAAAGAAAACCTCAGCTTTTGTCTTGTCTGTGTAAAATCTGATTCCTTTTTTCACAGCTCTTTGAGCACTGAAGATTTACATGTTCCCTGCTATGTATCTGGCAGCCAGCTGCTTTTTCACATAGGTTTTGTGCTGTTTGCTAGGTTTGGTTTGGAATGGAATGGAATGGAATGGAATGGAATGGAATGGAATGGAATGGAATGGAATGGAATGGAATGGAATGGAATGGAATGGAATGGAATTAACCAGGTAGGAAGAAACCTTTGAGATCATCAAGTCCAACCTATCACCCAACACCATCTAATCAACTAAACCATGGCACCAAGCACCCCATCCAGTCTCTTCCTAAACATTTCCAGTGATGGTGACTCCACCACCTCCCTGGGCAGCACATTCCAAAGGCCAATCTCTCTTTCTGGGAAGAACTTCTTCCTAACATCCAGCCTAAACCTCCCCTGGTGCAGCTTGAGACTGTGTCCTCTTGTTCTGGTGCTGGTTGTCTGGGAGAAGAGACCAACCCCCACCTGGCTACAACCTCCCTTCAGGTAGCTGAAGACAGCAATAAGGTCCTTGAGAATTCTCTTGGCTGGAATGTGATGCTTCTCTGCAATGTGACAGCTTTAGCTTCCTGCCTGAATGATCTCATTCACACATATGCACAAAGAGCCAAAAAGTGGCAAAATGAAAACTCTCATATGGCTTATCTTCCCATCTTCTCTGTGTGGAGAAACTCATCATGCCTGTGCAGAACTTCAGACATCAAAAAAATGATATGTAATTGCTTAGCATTGTTACAACAAAGAGAAGACCAAGGATGGGATATGATTGCTATCTCTAAATGCATTAGAGACACAAACTCTACAAAGGAAAAGAGATATTTAAGGTAGAGGACAATGCTGGTGCAGGGAAAAAAAAGATGTAAGAGGGCCATTAATAAATATAGGCTGGAAATAGGAAAAAAGGTTTCAATCAGAGCAGTGCAGAAGCCTTCAAGACAGAGGTACAAGGTCAAAATCTTTACTGGATTAAGAAATGTGGTGTTGGAATTGTATGCTGTGGTTGCATGCCTAGTGGGAAATCAAAGTGTTTTCCTTTGTTCACCTGGCTGACCAGAGAAATCTTTGCCTTCAATCAGGCATCCTTCAAAGGTTTCATCCCTCCAAGTATGGTCACAGACTGAACTTTTCCTCCCTCTGAAAGGAAACAGTGCTAACTGGTTTTGTTTCCCCAAAGAGCACATGTTCATCCCTGCTTTTGGTCCAAGTATTCTTCTGTGCTTTTAATTAAGAGCACCAGAAGCCCAGCAGCATCCTTTGATGAAGAGCATCCTCTGCAGTGTCAGGGATGGAAGCTTACAGTGGTTTAACTTCCCCTTTGGTTGAGCAGTTGGGTAAGGAGCCATCTCATTTAAACTATCACAATCACCTAGACAGGTTGGACTAGATGATCCTTGGGATCCCTTCCACCTGGCATTCTGTGATTCTGTCATCACTTTTCAGGGACCACTTTCTGCCCCTACTGTTCTGCCTACCACTGTCCTGCCTGTGGTCCTCTGTTCACTACATGTCTGTGTTTGTGAGTCTTACTCTCATTAGCTGTTTTTTGTTTGTGCAAGACTTCCCACTAAATGTCAGGAGATGCTAAGGACAGTGCCTAAAGGCCTTAGGACAATGCATAAAGGCCTTAAAGCAGAAATGCACTACTACTGTGTCCTGCAACTTCTGCATCATCTGGGAAAAGCTGTTCATAAATCCAGCAAGGAGAAGAGAAGAAAGAAAGAGAGGGAAGAGAAGAGAAGAGAAGAGAAGAGAAGAGAAGAGAAGAGAAGAGAAGAGAAGAGAAGAGAAGAGAAGAGAAGAGAAGAGAAGAGAAGAGAAGAGAAGAGAAGAGAAGAGAAGAGAAGAGAAGAGAAGAGAAGAGAAGAGAAGAGAGAAAAGAAAACAATAAACCAGGTTGGAAGAGACCTTCGAGATCATCACGTCCAACCTATCATCCAACACCACCTAATCAACTACACCAGGCAACCAAGCACCCTATCAAGTCTCCTTCTAAACACCTCCAATGATGGTGACTCCACCACCTCCCCAGGTGGCACATTTCAATGGACAATCACTATCTCTGTGTAGAACTTCTTCCTAACCTCCAGCCTAAACCTCCCCTGGCACAGCTTGAGACTGTGTCCTCTTGTTCTGGTGCTGGTTGCCTGGGAGAAGAAACCATAAGACAGATTTACTATGAATACAGTCCCTGTATTTAAGAAGGTGTCAGCCAGCAGGAGAGAAGTAATGTGGATAACCACAGCCCTTAGCTTCTGAATTCATTGTGATGCAAAGCTTCAAAACAGCTCTTAAGGAAATAAAAGAAAGATAATTAAAAACATGGAGATCAAATGAAAATTGCATAAAAGAGAGTGTGGGCTTAACAAAAGTAGATTGTAGCAGATTAACCTCTTACATTTCTTTGAGAAGATAACCTACATTCTAGACAAAGGATGTGACTGATCCCATCAGTCTTGACTTTAGTGAAGTCAATGATAACACAGGGAATTATCAGTAAAGCAGGAAAAAGTGGGGATTAGCAGAGAAATTATGAGGATGAGGAGTTGTCCCCACTCAGATATGAAGTTTACTTTTTGAAAGGGAAAGTTTATGTCTGAAAGGACATCATAAATAATATTCCTTCAGAATCAGCTTTGATCCCTCTTTATATAACTACAAAAGTCACTAATGATCAGGGAAGGAACATAAGGCAAACAATGGTGAAGAAAATAAAGCAATTTGTAAATGGAAAGTGTGTGCAGTGTATGGAAATGCCCTCAGGTTTCACCAGGGAAAGTTTAGGTAGGATATTAGGGAAAAGTTCTTATTCAGGCCCTGGTAAAGGCTGCCCAGGTAGCTGTTGGAGTCACCAGCTGCCCAGGTAGCTGTTGGAGTCACCAGCCTTAGAGGTCTTTAAAAGACATTTAGATGAAGAGCTTAGGGACAGGGTCAGAGAGTTGTGTACAGGGAGGTGTTAGTTTCTCATCTTTTTCAGCCAGGCAATTCTGTGATTTAGCAGTTCCTTTGAGAAGGAAAACAGTGGAATGTAGGAGAGCAGGCTGCAGATAACAGACACTTGCTACCCACCTTTCAGATGATGTGTGAGGGGACAGGATGTCTCCAGATAGCCCCATTCCAATCAAGAAGCACTAGCATTGCAGCTGCTTGGCACCACATGAGCAACACAGAGCATCAGGCTGGGTTTATCACTCCAGAAACAAGCACAGCCTGCCATTTTCATGGTCAAAAAAACCAGAGAGGATTGCAGCCAGAAATATTTCCTCTGAATTATGGCACTAGTCTCAAAAGAACAGCTGAAATTCATCAACCTTGAACTAGAATCCTAGAACTGCTTTCATTTCCAAACAAAGCTCTGAGCAGTAGCCTACAGCCACTACAGATCAGTGCAGGGCCATTTTGATCTCTCTCCAGTTCAAGCTGACAGCACTGACTCCCTTTTGGAGGTAAATTGTCCACAGGGGCCTTCTTAGTACATGAATATAAACTTAGAGGCCAACTTGAACACATGGCTCTTTGCACATTGCTCTTTTTTTCAGCTGCAAGCCTCAGAGTCTTTGTGCCTCTGTTATACCATGGCAAATGTTTCATGTGTTCTGTTTCTGGACCCCTCACTACAAGAAAGACATTGAGGTGCTGAAACATGGCTATAAAAGGGCAACCTATCTAGTGTGAGAGGTCCCTGCCCATGGTGGGGGGGTTGGAACTGGATGATCCTTGAGGTCCCTTCCAATTGTATGATTCTGTGATTCTATGATGTGCATCTGGGAAGTAGTCTTGTTGTGTTCAGTCCTGGGTTTCTGCACAGGACACAGGGAAATACTGGAGAGAGTCCAACGGGGGCTATGAAGATGATGGACTGGAACAGCTCTCTTATGAGGAAAGACTGAGAGACCTGGGGCTGTTTAGCCTGGAGAAGACTGAGGGGCAAACCCCTCCAGGGATGAAGGGAAAGAAGGAAACCCCATCCTCAGTCCACTTCCCCAGTTTATGTGACATTTATGGTATGGAATACATCTGTGACCCAGCTTGGGTCGGATGCCCTAGATAAGTCCAAACTGCTAATGGCCTGGAGCCTATGGTTGGCAAAACCAAGACATAGTGTTCTAAACATTGACAGTCAGGCTCAGAGTCTATAGCACCAAAAAGCACATATATTTCCACCTGGCAAGTTCAGAATAATCTTCTTTTAGCCATAACTAGGCAGGAGACTCTTCCTGTCAGTGACTCAGCTGCTGGAGGAAGGCTTTGTTACATGTACAAGAGACTGCATTTGCATTTTGACCCATTTTAAAGATGGCTGAAGGGGAGTGACAAGACAGTCAGAAAAACCCTCATGTTTTGTCAGAGTTCATTGCAGATTCATAGCAGGAAGAAAATAATAGTCTAGATTTAAATATAGTAGCTTATTCTCATGTTTTATTTATGTCAGTCGTTTAATTAGCAGTTCTTTGCCTCCACTCCCCACTTCACCTGCAACATTCTGGCTATCCTGCATGGTTCAGGGAGCATGCATACCCTCCAGAGAAAAACAGAGGGGCCACTGGGGTTTCTGCTCAAAGTGAAACTGGTGATAGGTTTCAGTTTAGCTCAGGGAAGCTGAAAGCTTTGAAGTTAGTTTCCTAAAATTTCCTTTTCCTACATTCCAGTTAACATTGAAGAGGTCTCAGCTGCAAACTGGAGGAGGACAACCCACCTGAGGTACATCTGGCATAGAACCATAGAATACATCAGGCTGGAAGGGAGCCTCAAAGGTCATCCTGTCAAACCCACTGAAATCAGCAGCGACATCTCCAACCAGATCAGGCTGCTCAGGGTCTCATCATGTTTGACCTTGAATATCTACAGGGATGGGACCTCCACCTCTCTGGGAAACCTGTTCCAGTATTTCAGCACTATCATTGTGAAGAACTTCCACTAATGCCCAACCTAAATCTACTCTTCTCTAGTTTTAAAACCACACAGGATCACAGAATCACCAAGGTTGGAAGAGACCTCAAAGATCATCAAGTCCAACCTGTCACCACAGACCTCATGACTAAACCATGGCACCAAGTGCCACGTCCAGTCCCCTCTTGAACACCTCCAGGGATGGGGACTCCACCACCTCCCTGGGCAGCACATTCCAATGGCTAACAACTCTCTCTGGGAAGAACTTTCTCCTCACCTCCAACCTAAACTTCCCCTGGCACAGCTTGAGACTGTGTCCTCTTGTTCTGGTGCTGGTTGCCTGGGAGAAGAGGCCAACCCCCTCCTGGCTACAACCTCCCTTCAGGTAGTTGTAGATAGCAATAAGGTCTCCTCTGAGCCTCCTCTTCTCCAGGCTAAAATGGTCCTGAGGGATGTGGTTTAGTGGTGGTGGCTTAGCAGTAGTGGTAGGATTGTGAGCAATAGGTTGTGATGATCTGAAAGGCCTCTTCCAACCTCAACAGTTTAGTGGTTAGTATTCTGTCTTTCTAACTGTGGAGATGAAATCTGAAGTGAGCATTGAAATGATCTGCTGAAGTGGTAAATCACGTGAACGTGGGGGAAAGACAGCAAGTCTGTGCTAAATAGTGCTTCTGAAATATTACAAATATAATGTTCTGGGCATAATTGTGTTCCATTACAGTGGGCAGGTGCCTGGCAGCAAAGCTGAACAAGTGTGTGCAGACTAGAAACAAGAACATCTTGATGGAGAAAGGCTCTTGTCACTTAGCTCGGTTTGTGCTCACAGTTTGCTGGGGAGCACAATGGGAGAGGCTGAAGCTGAAACAAATTAAAGCAGTTTACAAGGAATGCACTTACAGGAGCTGGGAGCAAGGTGCTTGCCTCTCTGAAAAGTCCTGATGCTCCCTGCAGCAAGAGCAGCTAAATACATGCTCATAAGAGAGTGTGGTGCCATGGTTTAGTTGATTAGATGGTGTTGGATGATGGGTTGGACGTGATGATCTTGAAGGTCTCTTCCAACATGGTCTGGTCTGGTCTGGTCTATTCTATTCTATTCTATTCTATTCTATTCTATTCTATTCTATTCTATTCTATTCTATTCTATTCTATTCTATTCTATTCTATTCTATTCTACTCCATTCTATTTTCTTCTATTCCATTCCATTCCATTCCATTCCATTCCATTCCATTCCATTCCATTCCATTCCATTCCATTCCATTCCATTCCATTCCATTCCATTCCATTCCATGCTTCCACTCTCACTCCACTCCCTCACTCCACTCCCTCCCTCCACTCCACTCCACTCCACTCCCTCCACTCCACTCCACTCTATTCCATTCTATTCCATTCTATTCCATTCTATTCTTCCACTCCACTCCATTCTCCATTCTATTCTATTCTATTCTATTCTATTCTATTCTATTCTATTCTATTCTATTCTATTCTATTCTATTCTATTCTATTCTATTCTACTACTCCACTCCACTCCATTCCATTCCATTCCATTCCATTCTATTCTATTCTATTCTATTCTATTCTATTCTATTCTATTCTATTCTATTCTATTCTATTCTATTCTATTCTTCTACTCCACTCCACTCCTCCATTCCATTCCATTCCATTCCATTCCATTCCATTCCATCCCATCCCATCCCATCCCATCCCATCCCATCCCATCCCATCCCATCCCATCTATCCATCCTATCCTATCCTATCCTATCCTATCCTATCCTATCCTATCCTATCCTATCCTATCCTATCCTATCCTATCCTATCCTACCCTATCCTACCCTATCCTATCCTATTCTTCTACTCCACTCCATCCCATCCTATCCCATCCTATCCCATCCTATCCTATCCTATCCTATCCTATCCTATCCTATCCTATCCTATCCTATCCTATCCTATCCTATCCTATCCTATCCTATCCTATCCTATCCACTATATACAAAACCACTAAATAAAAGGATTAAGCTTTGATGTTTTGATGCACACTGAAAAAAAAAAACTCAGAGAGGGTTGAGAGTGGAGGGAAGTCTTGGTTTAGGTTTTTTTTTCTGGTTGTTATTATTTTTCTTTCCCCAGGAATTACATTCCTTTGCATGCAAAGCATGAACTAAATCTGATTGAGTTCCAGACACCTAAAAGTACCAGGGACATGATCTTAAGGAGGACCTACCAGAAACCTGGGAAGGAGTGTTTAGAAAGGCAATGTAGTGAGAGGATAAAGGGAAATGGTTTTAAAACTAGAGGAGTGTAGATTTAGGCTGGAGCATAGGCAGAAGTTGTTTGCAATGAGGGCAGTGAAATGCAGGAAGAGGTTACCCAGGGAGGTCAGGGGGCTCCATCCCTGGAGATATTAAAGGTCAAACTTGACGTGGCTCTGAGCAACCTGATCTGTTTGGAGATGTCCCTGTTGACTTCAGGGGGGTTGGACAAGATGACCTTTGAGGGTCCCTTCCAATCTGATGCTTTCTATGATTGTTTAGTCTGAAGAAAAGGAGACAGAGGGGAGACCATCTCACTCCCTTCAACTATCTGAAAGGAGGTTTTTGAGAGGTGGGTCTTGGTCTCTTCTCACAGGTCACAACTGCTAGGGCGAGAGGAAATGGCCTTACCTCATACCAGGAGAGGTTTAGGTTGGGTAGTAGGAAAACATTCTCTGCCCCAAGGGTTCTCAAATACTGGAACAGGGAAGTGGTTGAATCACCATCCCCAGATGTATTTAAAAGCCTTCTAGACATGGTGTTCAAGGATATGGTGTAGTAATGGCCCTCGTAGAGTTAGATAATGGTTGGACTTGGCAATCTTAAAGGTGTTTTCCAACCATGGTGATTCTGTTACATTCTGAGGCTGGTGGAGGTGTTGAAGAGGGATTGGACGTGGCACTTGGTGCCATGGTTTAGTCATGAGGTCTGTGGTGACAGGTTGGACTTGATGATCTTTGAGGTCTCTTCCAACCTTGGTGATTCTGTGAAAGAGGCTGCAAGGGTTTCAAAGACTAAGGAATAAGGTTTTGGAAATCCACAGAAGCGAGCTATGCAGTCACAGCATTTGGGTTGGTTCACAAACGACTTGCAAGCAGGGGAAGGGGGTGGGGTGGGGGGTGGGAAAAGAAGAAGAAAAGAAAGCAATAGGCTGAATATCATCCCACACTTTATTTGCTAAATAAATAAATAACTGGAATAAATCTTTTGGCCAGCTCTGCCTCTCCACACAAGAGCCCAGTGGAAATGAAAGAGGACTCTGTAGTTCTCATTGCTGAATTACAGCAATTTTTGAGCAGGACTGTGAAAGGAGAAAGTGAATGCTTGGATGTTGTCTAACCAGCAGCTGAAGAATACACTCTTTAGAATGCAAATAGGGTTTGGAGGTTTGTTGTTGGGTTGGTTTTTTTTCTTTTTTTCCCTCCCCAAAGAACCAGAAATATGTAAAATGTGAATAGAATTTATTTGCAAATTGATTAGACTCCTACTTGGTCTCATAGGGTGTGGGAAGATAAAATTAAACTAATGTAGTAATTGGATTCTCCCTCCCCACCCCCTCAGCCTCCCCCACCTCAGAGCTCACAGAGAGCCTCTTTTTACAGCGATACACTTTGGCACTACAAAGACGAGAAAGAAATCATATTTTGCTCATTAAATAGTTGATGATGATTTGAAAGACCAGACAGGCAGGCATGGAAAGTCCCTCAGGTCTACAAGAAATATACAGCCAGGCAGTTTTTCAGCTCAGCTTTAAGAATTCACCGAAGAAATTCCCCCCTTCTCATCACAAAGAGGATCTGGAGGAAAGGTCAGCCCCAGACCGAGTCTCCAGGAAAGACTGCGGGCATCTGATGGCTCTGCAGCCTGCCTTGTCAAGGAGCCATTGATTGCTAGCATTAGCCAGAGGTATATAAACACTTATAAATATTGTATGCAGAAAGACTGGCTGCACTTAGATTGGTGATTAATGGGTCTGCTGTTGGCAATCTGCAGTATCTCTTTTGCATGAAGAAAGCAATTAGAAACACATTCCCCGATATCCCAGGCAGACCGTAGATGATACACAGCATAAAATTGAACTCTTGAAGTACCTGCGTGCAAGAGCCCAAATTAATGTACAGGTACAGCCCTACCGCTCCCTGCTGTGGTTATTAGGAAGCTATCAGAGTTCTTGGCCTGAAAAGACAATTCACTTTTCTCTTATCTTTCTGCATACTCCCTAAAGCTCTTCTTTTCCTTTTCTTTGTTTTTCCTTTTCTTTCACCTTCTTCCCCCACCTCTTTTTATCCTTCCCTCTTTCTCTTTCTCATTCTATTTTTCCTCTATTTTCCTTTTCCTTTTCCTTTTTTTCTTCCTTATTTTTTTTTTAACTTTTTCATTTTCTTTTTTCCTTTTTTCTATTTTTCCTCCCTTTTCTTTTTTATTATTTTCTCTTTTTTTCCCTTTTTCTGTTTTCTTTTTTCCCCTTTTCTCATTTTTCCTTTTTTTTCCTGTTTCCTTTTTCCCTTCTTCCTTTGCTCTTTTCCTTCTCCTTCCTTCTCTCTCCTTCCTTCTCTCTCCTTCTTTCCCTTCCAACCACAAACATTCTTCTTGTTTTTTTCCTTCTTCCTTCTCTCTCCTTTTTCCCTTCCAACCATTAACATTCTTCCTTTCTCTTTCTTTCTCCTTCCTTCCTTCTCCTTCCTTCTGTCTCCTTCTTTCCCTACCAACCACTAACATTCTTCCTTTGTTTTTTTCCTTCTCCTTCCTTCTCTCTCCTTTTCCCCTTCCAACCATTAACATTCTTCCTTTGTTCTTTTTCCTTCTCCTTCCTTCCTTCTTCCTTCTCTCTCCTTTTTCCCTTCCAACCATTAACATTCTTCCTTTGTTCTCCTTTTCCTTCTCCTTCCTTCTTCTTCCCTTCCAACCATTAACATTCTTCCCTTTTTCCTTTCCTTCCTTCTTCTCCTTCTTCTTTCCCCCTTCCAACCATTAACATTTTTACTTTGTTCTTTTTCCTTCTCCTTCCTTCCTTCTCCTTCCTTCTGTCTCCTTCTGTCTCCTTCTTTCCCTTCCAACCATTAACATTCTTCCTTTGTTCTTTTTCCTTCTCCTTCCTTCCTTCTCCTTCCATCTCCTTCTTTCCCTACCAACCACTAACATTCTTCCTTTGTTTTTTCCTTCTCCTTCCTTCTCTCTCCTTTTCCCCTTCCAACCATTAACATTCTTCCTTTGTTCTTTTTCCTTCTCCTTCCTTCTTTCTTCCTTCTCTCTCCTTTTTCCCTTCCAACCATTAACATTCTTCCTTTGTTCTTTTTCCTTCTCCTTCCTTCCTTCTCCTTCCTTCTCTCTCCTTTTTCCCTTCCAACCATTAACATTCTTCCTTTGTTCTTTTTCCTTCTCCTTCCTTCCTTCTTCCTTCTCTCTCCATCTTTCCCTTCCAACCATTAACATTCTTCCTTTATTCTTTTTCCTTCTCCTTCCTTCTCTCTCCTTCTTTCAACCCACCACAGGCTGTCAGTTGGACTCAATGACCTTAGAGGTCTTATCCAACTGAAACAATGCCATGATTCAATGAGCCTTGTGAGAGACCTGTGTGTGTCCCCTCCCCCTGTCCCCTCAATACTTGGTGATGAAAAAGAGCTGAGAGAAGTATGATGGGGGCTCAGGTGGGGCTGACCAACTGAAAGAAACAAAAGTGCTTGCACTGCAGGGCACCAGAGGGTGAGAAAGACCTTGGTATTGGGAATGCACACCTGATGTAAACAAGGCCTTGTTGTTCTCCCATACATTGAGCTTTCTGACTGGGTAAGAGAATTATTTGCTCTCCTATCTCTTATCTTACTCTGCTTTGCTTTTTATTTTGGGAAGCAAATGTTCAGGATTATTATTATTATTATTATTATTAATTTATTTTTTTCATTTATTATCATTACATATCATTAAATATTATGCTACAATAGCAATAATTTTCTGTTTGCATATCTGTAATCCTGTAAAATAAATTATGAACCACAGAATTGTCAGGCTTGGAAGGGACCTCAAGAATCATCTAGTTCCAATGCCTTGCCATGAGCAGGAAGCCTTCACATGAGATGAGGTTGCTCAGAGCCACATCCATCCTGGCCTTAAAACCCTCCAGGGAAGGGGCTTCTACCACCTCCCTGGGCAACCTGTGCCAGTGTCTCACCACCCTCAAGTGCACTTTTATGGCATACTCAGAGACTGCTTTAGGTATTAGAGTTTTACCTAAGGGAGAATAATTATGAATGTGTTGGGAAGTTATTTTACAATGAAAGAATTAACCTCTTCATAGCTCCCCCCAGTGAAGTCTGGGGTGGGCAAATGCATCTAATTGAGAGCTTCTCCGTTTAGTTCATTAGAGGATCACGGAGTGCTTGATTAAACCATAATTTAACATTATAAATAAAACATAATTTAACATGGTGCCATGGACAGTGGCATTGAGTGCACCCTCAGCAAGCTTGCTGATGACACCAAGCTGTGTGGTGCAGCAGACACGCTGGAGGGAAAGGATCCATCCAGAGGGACCTGGACAGGCTGGAGAGGTGGGCACAAGCCAGCCTCATAAGCTTCAATGAGAACAAGTGCAGGGTCCTGCATCTGGGTCGAGGCAATCCAAGGCACAAATCCAGGCTGGGCAGTGGCTGGCTGGAGAGCAGCCCTGAGGAGAGAGACTTGGGGGCGCTGGGGGATGAGAAGCTCAACGTGACCTCTCAATGTGCACTCGCAGCCCAGAAAGCCAATCAGAGCCTGGGCTGCAGCAGAAGTGTGGCCAGCAGGGCAAGGGAGGTGATTCTCCCCCTCTACTCAGCCCTGGTGAGACCCCACCTGGAGTGCTGCCTCCAGTTCTGGAGCCCCTATTCCAAGAGGGATCTAGACGTGCTGGAAGGTGTCCAGAGAGGGCCACGAGGATGATCAGAGGGCTGGAGCACCTCTCCTGTGAGGACAGACTGAAGGAATTGGGACTGTTCAGTCTGGAGCAGAGAAGGCTCTGAGGTGACCTCATTATGGCCTTCCAGTATCTGAAGGGGGCCTAAAAGAAGGCTGGGGAGGGACTTCTCAGGATCTCAGGTAGTGATAGGACTAGGAGGAATGGAATGAAGCTGGAGGTAGGGAGATTCAGGCTGGACATGAGGAGGAAGTTCTTCCCCATGAGAGTGGTGAAGCCCTGGAATGGGTTGTCCAGGGAGGTGGTTAAGGCCCCGTCCCTGGAGGTGTTTAAGCCCAGGCTGGATGAGGCTTTGGCCAGCCTGATCTAAGTGGGGTGTCCCTGGCCATGGCAGGGGGTTGGAACTAGCTGATCCTTGTGGTCCCTTCCAACCCTGACTGATACTATGATAGTATGATACTATGATTAACATTAAACCCCAGTTTGGGGTTGCTTTTTAAAGTAACAGGCAAAAAATCCCCTTCTTCTGTCCTGAAACTTCTCCTGCTGCTTCTCAGGCAAGAGGAGGCTTTGTCAGTGCTCATACAGCTTGCTTGCAAAGGCTTCGTGGTTCTGCCTTGCCCAGCGCAGTGTGCCGTCGATAAGAGGTCTTTCTTCACTTTGTCTTGATACCTTTAAAACACAGGAACATTTGAACTCAAAAAAAAAGAAAGGTAAATGTCTCCAAACTTGGCTGAAGGTCTGAATTCCACCTTAAAGCACAAGATAATTCATGTCCAGTTTAAAGCCCTATCCTTAGTCTATTGTGCCTACAAATTGAAAGGGTCACCAAGCCACCGGGAGATCTCTCGCAAGCTACGGTAGGTGCCACAAGCCCTCAATGCAAACAGTAGGCAAAAGTCTGATGTTAGATACAGAGAGAGGTTCAAACTTTCCTCTGAATTTCCTTACTTTTGTGCATCCAGGGTCAGAACCTTAATGTGATCTGAATATATCGTGGTTTGTGATTTAATAAAGCAATGTTAGAGGCGAAAGGGGCTGCCTACTGAGTGAGTTATTTTTAAACTGTCCTTCAACTTTAGGAGACTCTTGAGGAGAGAGGAACTTCTTTTTTTGTATGAGGAAAGTCAACAGGGAGAGGGCTGGTCAGGGGATGATAAAACTTATGGCAGCAGCAATTCGTCCATTTTAAGTTTGCTGGTCTTGGCAACTTGACAACGTGTGGCCATGGCGCTTTGGGACATGGTTTAACGACCATGGTGGGGTTACCTGATGGCTGGACTCAATGATCTTAGAGTTCTTTTCCAACCCAAACAACTCTATGTTTTTATACAGCATTATGTAAATGAAACCTTGCTACTATTGTTCAGCAGCTATTCAGAGCCAAAGAGCCTATAGAGCTGTGCTTCACTCAAACCTCCTGATGAGCAAAGCCTGGTGGAAACATAGGATCAGTAGGGTTGGAAAAGACCTCAGAGATCATCAAGGCCAGCCTATCACCCAACACCTCATGACTACTAAACTATGGCTTCAAGTACCATGTCCAATCCCCTCTTGAACACCACCAGGGACAGTGACTCCACCACCTCCCTGGGCAGCACATTCCAATGGCCAATAACTCTTTCTATGAAGAACTCTCTCCTCACCTTGAGCCTAAACTTCCCATGGTGCAGCTTGAGATTGTGTCCTCTTGTTGTGGTGCTGGTTGCCTGTCTGAAGAGAGGTTCTATTCCTTTTGGTCTATTTGGAGTGGCAACCTCTATCTAGCTCCTGCTAGTTATGCCACCCCTGGTTATGACTATACTGATCTCTTGGTTCATTGGCTTGTTCTTCTCAGAGAGCTCCTGGTTACAACTCCATATTGAGCAGAAGCTGACCCAGGATGGCATGTGCCAATCCACGCTCCTTGGTGCCATTGTGGAATTCATTAGTGCTAAACAGAGATCAGAATCTGAGCCAGTAGTTCCTATTCAATGTATGCTTCAGTAGTTTAATGTCATTTTCCATGCACTGAATGAAAATAGGAGTAGTAAGGGAGAAGGGGACAAGGGAATGATCTTTCATGGCATGCTGAAAACTGCTCAAACTCCTGCCCATTAAACTGTGGCCCATGGCTACACAATATTTTCCCAGGTATAACTACTGGGGCGTTTAGAATAGAATAGAATAGAATAGAATAGAATAGAATAGAATAGAATAGAATAGAATAGAATAGAATAGAATAGAATAGAATAGAATAGAATAGACCAGACCAGACCAGACCAGGTTGGAAGAGACCTTCAAGATCATCATGTCCAACCTATCATCCAACACCACCTAAACAACTAAACATGCAACCAAGCACCCTATCAAGTCTCCTCCTGAACACCTCCAGTGATGGTGACTCCATCACCTCCTCGGGCAGCCCATTCCAATGGGCAATCACTCTCTCTTTGTAGAACTTCCTCCTAACCTCCAGCCAAAACCTCCCCTGGTGCAGCTTGAGACTGTGTCCTCTTGTTCTGGTGCTGGTTGACTGGAAGAAGAGACCAACCTCTGCCTGTTTTCTTATCTAATTGTAGCCATCTGAACATGATGCATCTCATCAAAGGTAGATGTTTAGACTCTGTTTGTAGTCAATAGAGAGAAAATGAAGATCAATTGCTCCAGAGAGCAATTAATTCTGCTACCTTAGATAACTATCTTAGAATGACGTGAAAATGATGAATCCTCTCAAAGTACTTAATTTTCTCAACTTACTGCAAGGGAACCTAAATAACTAGCTCAGAGCAGGTGCTCACTTTGAGTTAGCTCAAATTAAATTGTATGAATCCCACTAGTGGGCCTAATGAAAATAGGATTTGATAAGCAACTCTTTATTGGCAGAATGTTTTAGAGGGGCTGAACTGGAGGTGGGATTCATGAATACAACAGTTGCTTTCCTATTTTGCAAGCACCCACATACCTGTGTCTGCTTTACTCCAGGACATCAGTCATTCCCTTGCTGCCAAGGACTCAGTTGGTTGACCTTGCAAAATACCTTTCCTCATGTCTCTGTTTTCTGAAGGTCAGCACCTCCACAGGGAGGTGGTGGAGTCACTGTCCCTGGAGGTGTTCAAGAGGGGATTGGACATGGCACTTGGTGCCATGGTTTAGTGGTCATGAGGTCTGTGGTGACAGGTTGGACTTGATGACCTTTGAGGTCTTTTCCAACTTTATTGATTCTACAATTTTTATCAGTTTGATTTTTTTACCAGAATATGATGATAATACTGGTGGTTTGGGTTTGGTTTGGTTTGGGTTTGCTTTGCTTTGCTTTGTCTTGCTTTCCTTTGCTTTGCTTTGCTTTGCTTTGCTTTGCTTTGCTTTGTTTTGTCTTGCTTTGCTTTGCTCTGCTCTGCTCTGCTCTGCTTTGCTTTGCTTTGCTTTGCTTTGCTTTGCTTTGTCTTGCTTTGCTTTGCTTTGCTTTGCTCTACTCTGCTCTGCTTTGCTTTGCTTTGCTCTGCTCTGCTTTGCTTTGCTTTGTTTTGTCCTGCTTTGCTTTGCTCTGCTTTGCTTTGCTCTGCTTTGCTTTGCTTTGTCTTGCTTTGCTTTGTCTTGCTTTGCTTTGCTTTGTCTTGCTTTGCTTTGCTTTGCTTTGTTTTGTCTTGCTTTGCTTTGCTTTGTTTTGCTTTGCTTTGCTCTGTTCTGTTCTGTTTTCTCTGTAGGTACCTTCAGCATTGGAACATGACCTGGCAGTTTACATTCATTTTGAAATTGACCTGAAAGAAAGGAACTGACCGATGACTTGCATGCACTGAAAGCTTAACATTAGCTACTTGTATTTTTTTTTCCCCCAAGGCAAATCACAGAATGTTGGGGGCTGGAAGGGACCTCTGGAGGTCATCAAGTCCAATTCCCCTGCCAAGGAAGGTTCACTTAAAGAAAGTCACACAAGGGCACATCCAGGTAGGTTTGGAATATCTCCAGAGATGGAGACTCCACCAGCTCTCTGGGCAGCCTGGTCCAGTGCTACAACACCCTTGAATTAAAAAAGTTCTTCCTCATATTTAGATGGAACTTTTTATCTTCAAGTTTGTGACCATTACCCCTGTCCCTTCACTGGGCATCACTGGACAAAGACTGGTCCCATCCTCTTGACACCTGCCCTATAAGTACTTGTAGTAATTGATGTGATCCCCCGCTCATTTTTCTCTTTTCCAGACTAAAAAGCTCCAATTCTCTCAGTCTTTCCTCATAAGAGAGATCACCCAATCATCTTTGTAGCCCTTAAATTGATGGTGGAGTGCCACATTGCCAGCAGGTTTAGTAAAACAGGCTGAAGACCAAAAATCCCATCAAACCTGCTATCCAAGATCCAGATATGAAGCTAAACATCTGGCCCCAACCAGCAGCTACACTGCATGCATATTCATTTCCTCTCTTTTAACACCCTGAGGGACCTGTTTCTGTCTGCCCCTTTTAAATTGACCTTGGTCTCTTAACCCCCCTTCTTGGCTGTCCAGCAGCTAATCAGGGCAATTAGCCTCTGCCTCACTAATTGCTAATATTATCCAGATAATTTCCTCAAAATGACTTGAGGAACCAACACAGGGGAGAAAAATAAAAGGCAAAGAACTGATTTTTGAGCAATTGTTTTCTTTTTTTCCCTTGGAAGTGCCAACATTTTCTTTACCAAGCTTGAAGCAAAATGCCTAAGCATCTGCTGGGAGAAATGTTACCTCAAGAAGCATCAAATCTTTCAAGAGCAGACATGGGTGTTCCATTTTCTGGGGCTGATTTATTATCCTTGTTGCTTATAAAATCTTAATACAGACAGAAGAAATCCTGCTCTAATATAGAACAAAACATCACCCAGGTTGCCAGATCTCAACATTAACCCTCCATTCTGATCCCTCCTCCAGTTTTGACATCCAAGTTGTAATCTTCTCTTTATCTTTTGTTGTCCTTCTTTATTACCTCTTAAAGACAGGAAAGTGGTACGTCTCATGGAGCAGCGCTGAGGGTCCAGACCTCCTGTAGAAGGGTCAGGCAGTAATACCATCTGGTTTATGAGCCTGATGTAAACCACTGAGCATGGTGGCTCAGTGCTCAATAAGTTCAGTGGAAGAAGTAGTCACATGAGAGGCTGATGAGAGGCCTTGAGCACAAGCCCTATGAGGAGAGGCTGAGGGTGCTGGGGTTGCTTAGCCTGGAGAAGAGGAGGCTCAGGGGAGACCTTCTTGCTCTCTACAACTACCTGAAGGGAAGTTGTAGCCAGGTGGGGGTTGGTCTCTTCTCCCAAGCAACCAGCACCAGAACAAGAGGACACAGTCTCAAGTTGTGCCAGGGGAAGATTAGGCTGAAGGTGAGAAGAAAGTTCTTCACAGAGAGAGTTGTTAGCTGTTGGAAGGTGCTGCCTAGGGAGGTGGTGGAGTCACCATCCCTGGAGGTGTTCAGAAAGGGATTGGACGTGGCACTTGAAGCCATGGTTTAGTAGCCATGAGGTGTTGGGTGACAGGTTGGACTTGATGATCTCTGAGGTCTTTTCCAACCTTATTGATTCTATGATTCTATGAGAGGATGCATGGTGGCCCTGTTGCTATTTTGGGAGATATGGGCAAATTTACTGGCTTGGATTTCTACTTAGCTCTGAATGGAAATCCAATGCCTAAACTCCTTGTCATGAAGAAATTTGTAGGAAATGTACCAGATCTGAATGGAAATCCAATGCCTAAACTCCTTGTCATGAAGAAATGTGTAGGAAATATACCCTCAGTAATTTGAGTTTACCCTCTGTTAGTCTGCAAACAGCACCAACCTGGCAGAAGTGTTGATGTGCTTGATGGTAGAAAGGTTCTACAGAGGCATCTGGACAGGATGAATCAATGGACTTAAGCCAATGGTATGAGGTTCAACAAAGCCAAGTGCCAGGTCTTGTACTTGGGTCACAAAAACCTCATGCAATGCTACCGGTTGGGGCAGAGTGGCTGGAAAGCTGCCAGGCAGAAAAGGAGCTGGGGATACTGGTTGACAGCTAGCTAAACACGAGCCAGTGCTGTGCCCAGGTGGCCTCTTTGGTGGCCTAGCTTACTCTTGCTTTACCCTGATGTGTGGAGATCCCTTAAAAGTTTCCAAGTATCAAGGAGGATGCCTTAATGAGAGTGAGCTTGTAGTATGATGGCAGAGGGAGCATGCAGCCAGGGACCAGTGAGAGTGCTGAGGAAGCCTGTGCTGTTCTTCCTCACAGATTACCTCCTCTGGTGAAAACAGTTGGGTTCTCCTGTGGCTTTTTCATGTATTTGTTTGCCCTCAGCAGAACATCTGCCTACTGACCTCGTGGAAGTGTTTGAGGCACTGAAGCGAAGAGCTGAAGCAGCTGAAGGTTAATGCCTGCTGTCCTAATAATGGAGCTAATAATGGCTGTGAAATGATGCCACAACAGTACAACCACCAGGGAAAGCATGAGGGGCTGGCATGCTCTGTCCTCTGCTGCGTGTGTGACTCCATCCAGAAGTGGTGTATGAACTGTGCTTCAAATCCAGCTTGTTGGTGGAACTTTGCCAAGGTTAAGACAACTCCCCACCTGACTCTGAGCTCACTGGTGCACAGGAGAGCAACTTCCAGCTAATTGGTGGCACAAGATGTATATGGAAATAGGATGAGAGGCTTCTAAAACAGGAGGTGGAGAAAGTGAGCTCCATTAACAGGATCTTCAGCCAACCTCAAGGACTCATTTCTGATGTAACTAAAGGAAAGTGCTGAGCTTTATTGCTTTGACTGATAGGAGTACACATTCTGAGGTAGGTTGCTGCACATATTTAATTGCTTCCCTGTCTAGTTGCAAACATAACTTCTGGTGGTGCCTCTCAAATAAATTTGACGGATACTTTGTGCATCTGAGCTCTGGTATTGCCCAACGAGAGCTGCTACAACCACCAGGTGCTAAAAGCCCTTCAGATAAGGTTTAATGGCAACGGAAAGGATAATAAAAGCAAATATTTAGTTGCTAATAAAATGTTCTCCAGGACTCAACACCAGAACAAATATTACTGTGTGTGCAAACCTACATTTTGCTGCAGACACTTCCTGGGCTTGGCTTGGAAAACAGATCTTTGTATGGATGGTTCTTGTCACCTCAGCTGAGCTGTGCATCTGCCAGCAGTGGTTGGAACTTGTGGTGCAGGTATCACTCTTTCACCTTCAACCTGATGATTCTTTTACCTTGCTTCAGGGAAGTGAGAAGTAAATTTTATATATAGAGAGATTATTCTTTGTCTGGAGGTTAGCAGCTCTGTTTAACCCTGTCTCAGTGCCATTGGAATGTGCTGCCCAGGGAGGTGGTGGAGTCACCATCCCTGGAGGTGTTCAAGAGGGGATTGGATGTGGCACTTGGGGCCATGGTTTAGTCATGGGGTCTGTGGTGACAGGTTGGACTCGATGATCTTTGAGGTCTCTTCCAACCTTGGTGATACTGTGAACACAACCTGTGAACAGCTTGATATTCCCAGCTTGCAGAAGAAAGAGCTACAGTATTAGCCTAAGAATCTAGAAGGAGGGAGAGGAAAATCCTATCCAGCTTCTCGCTGTTTCTAACTGTGCATATAATTACAAATTAATATTTTATGAAACTTATTCTTTGTTTTCCTCATAATCATAGAATCAATAAGGTTGGAAGAGACCTCCGAGATCATCAAGTCCAACCTGTCACCCAACATCTCATGACTACTAAACCATGGCACCAAGTGCCACGTCCAATTCCCTCTTGAACACCTCCAGGGATGGTGACTCCACCACCTCCCTGGGCAGCACATTCCAATGGCTAACAAGCTCTCTCTGGGAAGAATTTTCTCCTCACCTCCAGCCTAAACTTCCCCTGGTGCAGCTTGAGACTGTGTCCTCTTGTTCTGGTGCTGGTAAAAGTGGAAGGAAAGTTCAGCTCTCTTGAATTTACTCTTTATTCCAGACTTATACAAAACTTGGTGTTCTGGGTTGTGGGGTTTTTTCATTGTACAGAAGGAAGCTGAGTAGTTTCCTTGACATTCAGCTTCTGGGCTGCATTTTTTTTTTCCTTATCAGGAAATAGCCTTTAAATCTTTTGCAGACTTGTGGAAGATAAACAAGTTCAGGGATTATTTTTTTTTGTTATGATTATTTTTTTCTACACTTAACTGTTGCACATGTCACCTGAAAGGTTGGGCATCTCAGCTTCTTAAGATAGCTGCTCCGCTGTGTGTGGGGTGGCCATTTTCCTCTGTGCTTGAAGGGTTTGCCTTAGAGTAGAAAGGGAGATTCTAACAGTCTACAAACTGATCTCTCTAAATTCCTAGAATAGAATAGAATAGAATAGAATAGAATAGAAGTAGAATAGAATGGAATAGAATAGAATAGAGTAGAATAGGAATAGAATAGAATAGAATAGAATAGAATAGAATAGAATAGAATAGAATAGAATAGAATAGAATAGAATAGAATAGAATAGAATAGAATAGAAATAGAATAGCATAGAATAGAGTAGAATTAGAGCAGAGTAGAATAGAATAGAAATAGAATAGAATAGAAATAGAATAGAATAAGAGTAGAATAGAATAGAGTAGAATTAGAGTAGAATAGAAGTAGAGTAGAATAGAATAGAGTAGAATTAGAGTAGAATAGAATAGAATTAGAGTAGAATAGAATAGAATTAGAGTAGAATAGAATGGAGTAGAATTAGAGTAGAGTAGAATAGAATAGAAATAGAATAGAAATAGAATAGAATAGAATAGAATAGAATAGAATAAGAGTAGAATAGAATAGAGTAGAATTAGAGTAGAATAGAAGTAGAGTAGAATAGAATAGAATAGAGAAGAATTAGAGTAGAATAGAATAGAATTAGAGTAGAATAGAATAGAATTAGAGTAGAATAGAATTAGAGTAGAATAGAAATAGAATAGAATAGAATGGAATGGAATGGAATGGAATGGAATGGAATGGAATGGAATGGAATAGAATAGAATAGAATAGAATAGAATAGAATAGAATAGAATAGAATAGAATAGAATAGAATAGAAGTAGAATAGAATTAGAGTAGAGTAGAGTAGAGTAGAGTAGAGTAGAGTAGAGTAGAGTAGAGTAGAGTAGAATGGAATGGAATGGAATGGAATGGAATGGAATGGAATGGAATGGAATGGAATGGAATGGAATGGAATGGAATAGAATAGAATAGAATAGAATAGAATAGAATAGAATAGAATAGAATAGAATAGAATAGAATAGAATAGAATAGAATTAACCAGGCTGAAAGAGACCTTTGAGATCATCGAGTCCAACCTATCCTCCCACACTATCTAATCAACTAAACCATGGCACCAAGCAGCCCATCCAGTCTCTTCCTGAACACCTCCAGTGATGGTGACTCCACCACCTCCCTGGGCAGCACATTCCAATGGCCAATCTCTCTTTCTGTGATTGAAGAAATAAAGCACAGAAAGTTGCAGTGTGATTTCTGTGTAATTATGCATGCAGCCAGAAGTCAGCACGAACTAGGGGGGGGGGCGGGGGGGAAATCTTTTGTTTGAACTTTCTGCCGCTTATATTCAAGTTTTTAATTAACTTTTCCTCTGCAATCCTCAATGTGTTCCCCATTGCAATTCTCAACTACATTTTGATATCATTCAAGGGAACAAAAGGTAAGGCTTACTGTGGTTAATTTAACAGCTGTAAATTCCTGCAGATGAGCAAGTAAAGAATGCATAGCCTTTTGGGAGGCAAGGGGAGAAACATAAGCCTGATGTTATAAAAGCAGTAGCTCAGATGCTGTTTAGATGAATTCATTAATTAGAAGTTGTAATTTCCATCTGTGCAATTATAAGCAGATGAATTCTCAGCATTTCATGAAGGTAAAACAGAAAGATAGAAAGCACTTGGAAAGTTTATGAAATCCCTTTTTTTTTTCTTCTTTATTTTTCTTCAAAGGGGAAACAGACCTGCAGCAAAAAAGTCAGGCCAAGATTATATTTGCTTTTTTCTCCTGTTCTTGACCTCACACTTTATTTGGAGGATAGACTCATTCCTTCCAATCTATTTTTGTCTCTGAAATATGGCCTTAAAAGAATCATAGTATCACAATATCAGTCAGGGTTGGAAGGGACCACAAGGATCATCTAGTTCCAACCCCCCTGCCATGGCCAGGGACACCCCACACTACATCAGGCTGGGCAGAGACTCATCCAGCCTGGGCTTAAACACCTCCAGGGATGGAGCCTCAACCACCTCCCTGGATAACCCATTCCAGGGCTTCACCACTCTCATGGGGAAGAACTTCTTCCTCACATCCAGTCTGAATCTCCCCACCTCCAGCTTCATTCCATTCCCCCTAGTCCTATCACTACCTGAGATCCTGAGAAGTCCCTCCCCAGCCTTCTTGTAGGCCCCCTTCAGATACTGGAAGGCCACAATGAGGTCACCTCAGAGCCTTCTATTCTCCAGACTGAACAGAATCACTCCCTGCTGCAGAATCTTAAATTTAGACACAGATTCTGTGTCTTATTGAACATTTTTTTGCCATTCTCCATTATTTGGTATATGAATTTCAACTTAGTTGACCAAAAGCTTAGGAGACATGTTGAGTTGCTGGAAGGTGTCCAGAGAAGGGCAACAAAGATGGGGAGGGGTCTGGAGCACAGCCCTGTGAGGAGAGGCTGAGGGAGCTGGGGTTGCTTAGCCTGGAGAAGAGGAGGCTCAGGGGAGACCTTCTTGCTCTCTACAACTCCCTGAAGGGAGGTTGTAGCCAGGTGGGGGCTGCTTTCTTCTCCCAGGCAACCAGCACCAGAACAAGAGGACACACTCTCAAGCTGCACCAGGAGAAGTTTAGGCTCGAGGTGAGGAGAAAGCTCTTCAGAGAGAGTTGTTAGCCATTGGAATGTGCTGGCCAGGAAGGTGGTGGAGTCACCATCCCTGGAGGTGTTCAAGAGGGGGATTGGACGTGGCACTTGGTGCCATGGTTTAGTAGTCATGAGGTGCTGGGTGACAGGTTGGACTTGATGATCTCTGAGGTCTTTTCCAACCTTATTGATAGTATGATTTTCCCTCTGAAATATGGCCTTAAAAGAATCCCTGCCTGCTGCAGAACCTTACATTTAGACACAGTTTCTGTGTCCTATTGAACACTTTCTTTTCACAGAATCACAGAATCACCAGGGTTGGAAGAGACATCAAAGACCACCAAGTCCAACCTGTTAACCAACACCTCATGACTAAACCATGGCACCAAGTGCCACGTCCAATCCCTTCTTGAACACCTCCAGGGATGGTGTCCAACCTCCAGGATTTGGTGTATGAGTTTCATCTTAGTTGACCCAAACTGAATCACGTAGGGACTTGTGCAGCAGCCAGTCTTTGTACCATGTATTTTGAAATCTTCTCTTCTAATAGCTTGTGCCTTGAAACTAATTTAAGACTGCTTTGAACAAGTTTTAAATAATGTAACCTTGAAAGTATAATATCTGAAGGAAAACTTGGAGTTTAAGTTCTGGTATGTGTAAGATCCTTTTGCCAGAAAGAATAGACTCTAAGAGGCTTGTGAGGACTTCATAAGGATTAGCTCTAGGCTCAGAAGTGGTTAAATAATGCAAGCCCACAAATGATTAAATGGCACTGATCTTTCTGCACTAGAAAATTTTCTCTAAACTTAATTTACTGGAGGTGCAGGTGAAGCAGGTGAGCGTGAAGAGATGAAAGAGTGAAAGGAAGCAGCTGGGAATTGAGTTTAGTAGGCTTTTTCAGGGAGACATGACAGAACTGAGATGCATGACGTTGTCTCCATGTCCCAAAAACATTTGAGCTTGCACACCTTGTGTCCTGTGTCCAGTTCTGGCCTCCTCAGTTCAGGAAGGATGTTGAGTTGCTGGAATGTGCCCAGAGAAGGGCAACAAAGCTGGGGAGGGGTCTGGAGCACAGCCCTATAAAGCTGAGGGAGCTGGGGTTGCTTAACCTGGAGAAGAGGAGGCTCAGGGGAGACCTCATTGCTCTCTACAACTACCTGAAGGAAGGTTGTAGCCAGGTGGGGTTGGTCTCTTCTCCCAGGCAACCAGCACCAGAACAAGAGGACACAGTCTCAAGCTGCACCAGGCAAGGTTTAGGCTGGATGTTAGGAAGAAATTCTTCACAGAGACAGTGATTGGCCATTGGAATGGGCTGCCTGGGGAGGTGGTGGAGTCACCATCCCTGGAGGTGTTTAGATGGACACTTGATGGACGAGACTGGATGGGGTGCTTGGTACCATGGTTTAGTTGATTAGATGGTGTTGTGTGATAGGTTGGACTCGATGATCTCAAAGGTTTCTTCCTACCTGGTCTATTCTATTCTATTCTTATTCTATTCTATTCTATTCTATTTATTCTATTCTATTCTATTCTATTCTATTCTATTCTATTCTATTCTCTTCTATTCTATTCTATTCTATTCTATTCTATTCTATTCTATTCTATTCTATTCTATTCTATTCTATTCTATTCTATTCTATTCTATTCCATTCCATTCCATTCCATTCCATTCCATTCCATGTGTGCATTCACAAGGCTATGCATGACTAGAGTTAGCCTTTCTTTGTGTGTGTGTGTGTGAGCAAATTTACTGATGATGGACTTGTATTTTCTGTGCTTCCTCACAGAAGCTTCTCTCCTCGTTGCAGTTTTCAAAGTCAAATTGAACTGTGTGACCAAAGCCAAGCCTGCAATTCTCTATTCTGCACACTTTATGTCTTTAAAAGTGAGCATCCTCTGTGGCTCATTACACTACAGGTTTAACAGTCCTGGAATTTATCGTGATGACTCAGAAAATAATTGCCTCTTCCCTGGCCTGCCCTGCCCTGCACCCCGTGCTGCAGCAGCAACCACTGCTTCAGGGTAAGGAAGGGACCTCTGCGGGAAGGGTGATGGAACTCCCTGTGTGTGTGTGCCAGATAAAGAGATTATTACTCCCAGCCAGTGACTGCTGTCCTGTTAGACTTGTCAACTCAGCTGGTTGTGAAAGCAGTGCCTGCCTCATTTTAGTAGCCATTTAAGAAAACAAATAAATGAAGATTTGCTAACCCAGCTTCTGAGCATCTGAATGGGCAGCCTGAGCAGGAATGCATCACCACCACTGGAGGTGTTTAAGAGGAGACTGGATGCGGCACTTGGTGCCATGGTTTATTTGATTAGATGGTGTTGGGTGATAGGTTGGACTTGATTATCTCTAAGGTCTTTTCCAGCCTGGTTAATTCTATTCTATTCTATTCTATTCTATTCTATTCTATTCTATTCTATTCTATTCTATTCTATTCTATTCTATTCTATTCTATTCTATTCTACTCTACTCTACTCTTTCTATTCTATTCTATTCTATTCTATTCTATTCTATTCTATTCTATTCTATTCTATTCTATTCTATTCTATTCTATTCTATTCTATTCTATTCCATTCTATTCCATTCCATTCCATTCCATTCCATTCCATTCCATTCCATTCCATTCCATTCCATTCCATTCCATTCCATTCCACTCCACTCCACTCCACTCCACTCCACTCCACTCCATTCTAAAACCATAAGACTGCTGAAGTTGGAAGAGTCCTTTGGGATCATCAAGCCCAACTGATCACCTAGAGCTCAAAATTCCACCACTACTGCTAAGCCACTCGATGATCTCTGAGGTCTCTTCCAACCTTGGCGACACTGTGATACTGTAAACAGTGTCCCTGGGGCAGCGTATCCACAAAACAACGTCCCTAAGCACCACATCTACACATCATTTAAATACCTTCAGGGATGGTGGCTCTACTACCTCCCTGGGTAGCCTGTTCCAATGCTTAATAACTCTTTCTGGGAAGACATTTTTCCTAATATCCAATCTGAACCTCCCCTGGCACAACCTGAGACCATTTCCTCTTGTCCTGGAACTTCCTGTGTTCCAGTTTGTGCCCATTGCCCTTGTCCTATCACAGGACACCACCGAAAGGAGACTGGCCCTATCTTCTTGACACCCACCCTTAAAGGAGATATAAACTCTGCTTGGATTCCCTCTCAGCCTTGTCTTCTGCAGGCTAAACATCCTCAAGTCTCTCAGCCTTTCCTCATCAGACAGATGTTCCAGCCCTTTCATCATCCTTGCAGCCTTTGTTGGACTCTAATCGTTTCCTGTCTCTCTTGAACTGGGGAGCCCAGAACTGGACACAATACTCCAGATGTGGTCTCACCAGGGCAGAATAAATGGGCAGGAGAACCTTCCTCAGCTTGCTGGTCACAGTTCTCTTGATGCATCCCAGGATACCCTTGGCCTTCTTGGCCACAAGAACACATTGCTGTGGATAACTTGTTGATGCCTTGCCCAAGGATTATTTGTTACAAAGAAGTGACTGTTGCAAGCCAGCTTAATTTAATTCTTAGGTCATAGAATCAATAAGGCTGGAAAAGACCTCAGAGATCAGGTCTTTTGGTTGTGCAAGGTTTTGCTGGGCAGAATGCTTAATTTACTCTATTTTTACGTTGTTTTGGTTGTGTGAGGCTTTGAAAGGGAGAGTGAAGTGCTTGTGATTCCCTAAACTCTTTGACCTAATGTTGCTGTTGTAAATATCCCCGCTCCAACCACAAGAATTCCATGTTCGCAGCCCTGTTATTCCAAATGATCTTAAACACCCACCCCCCCATTTTCAGTACTGAGGCATGTGCCACCTTTTAGTTTCACATCTACAATATATAGCTTTAAAGCAAATTGCTCAGCAGTCCCAATGTGCTCATAGTCATTCATTAGCGCCATAAAAACCTGGAGATTTATTTAGCAAGCCTTGATATGCAGAATATTTCACTCTGATCTTTAAATGGTATTGTGTCAAGGCCCTTCTGAAATTAATGTGTGCCTAAAACTTAGTAACTATGGGTTCCAGATCTGTGTCTAAAATAACTTTGTCAGGGCATATTTGAGCTTTTATTGCTGTATTAAACCGCTTTTTATCGTCTCATAAAACACACAGGCAGTATTTACACTTCCAAGTATTTTAAATATGTAGCCAAGGTCCTTTAGAGAAGATGCAGCATTGGCATCACTCACTTCAGTGAGGTTTTGCTTCACACAAACGCTGCTGCTGCGCCATCCTCTCGCTGCCTGGCTGGGTTCGCTGGAGTACGCTCAACATCTTGGTTCACAGTATCACAGTATCACTAAGGTTGGAAGAGACCTCAAAGATCATCAAGTCCAACCTGTCACCACAGACCTCATGACTAGACCATGGCACCAAGTGCCACATCCAATCCCTCTTGAACACCTCCAGGGACTCCAGGTAACTCCACCACCTCCCTGGGCAGCACATTCCAATGGCAAATTACTCTTTCAGTGAAGAACTTTCTCCTCACCTCCAGCCTAAACTTCCCCTGGCTCAGCTTGAGACTGTGTCCTCTTGTTCTGGTGCTGGTTGCTAGAGAGAAGAGACCAATCCCTTCCTGGCTACAACCACCCTTCAGGGAGTTGTAGAGAGCAATGAGGTCGCCCCTGAGCCTCCTCTTCTCCAGGCTAAACAACCCCAGCTCCCTCAGCCTCTCCTCACAAGGCTGTGCTCAAGGCCTCTCTCCAGCCCTGTTGCCCTTATCTGGACACGTTCAAGTGTCTCAATGTTCTTTCTAAACTGAAGGGCCCAGAACTGGACACAGTACTCAAGGTGTGGCCTAACCAATGCAGAGTACAGGGGCAGAATGACCTCCCTGCTCCTGCTGGCCACACCATTCTTAATGCAGGCCAGGATGCCGTTGGCCCTCTTGGCCGCCTGGGCACACTGCTGGCTCATGTTTAGGCAGCTGTCGATCAGCACCCCCAGGTCCCTCTTTCCTACCAACCAGTACCCCTAGGTCCCTTTCTGCCTGGCTGCTCTCCAGCCACTCTGACCCCAGCCTGTAGCACTGCATGGGGTTGTTGTGGCCAGTGTGTAGAACCTGGCACTTAGATGTGTTCAGTTTCATGCCCTTGGACTCTGCCCATCTGTCCAGCCTGTCAATGTCCCTCTGCAGAGCTCTTCTACCCTCTAACAGATCAACTCCTGTCTCCAGCTTGGTATCATCTGCAAACATACTGATGATGGATTCAATCCCCTCATCCAGCTCATCAATAAAGATATTAAAGAGCATGGGGCCCAGCACTGATCCCTGGGGAGCACCACTAGTGCCTGGCTGCCAGCTGGATGTGGAACTATTCACCACCACTCTCTAGGCTTGGTCCTCCAGCCAGTTCCTAACCCTCATAACACTACACCTAGCATTACAACTGAAAAGCGAGGAACTGTTAGATCATAAACCCATGCTTTTAAAATGGTTAAAACCAGCAACAACAACAAAATTCAAGGAATATATTTATTTCATAAGGGGAAAACTAAACTTTGACAGCATCAAGATATTTTGGTTTACTTTATATAGAGTGCATTGGCACTTTCACTGTTTTCTCCCACAATGTGAGGTAGGCACCAAAACAACCCCAAACAACTCGGAGTACAATAGTAGAAAACAAAAATTGCTTGGTTTCAGCTTCACCAGAAATGCTTTTATGATGTGTTTGGAAGGATTGAGGGTTGTTTGATAATGTTTCAAATCTCAGCTTGGCTTTCCAACAGAAACAAACCCGAAACGGTAAGGCTTCCTGACCAGGCTCCAGTCCAACGATCTGGATCGCTATCCTGCTAAAAGTATCTGGAGCCTTGTGCTTTTTCTAATCCACCTACTCACCAGGGTGCAACAAAAATACACATCAAAACAAAAGGCAAACCTAGAGAGAATCACAGAATGGTTTGGCCTGGAAGAGACCTTGGAGATCATCTAGTTCAGACACTTAGACCAGGTTGCTCAAAGCCCCAGCCAGCCTGGCTTTGAGGACCTCCAGGGAGGGGGCATCCACAACCTCTGTGGGCAACCTGTCCCAGTGTTTCACAACCCTCACTGTAAAGAATTTCTTCCTAATATTCCATCTAAATCTCCCTCTTCCAGCTTCAACCCCCTTGTCCTATCACTACAAGCCTTTGTACAAAGTCCCTCTTCAGCTTTCCTGCAGGACCCCTTCACGTATTTAAAGGCCACTACAAGATCTCCCTGGAGCTATCTATTCTCCAGGATGAATAGCCCCACTTCCCTCAGCCTGTCCTTATTCCAGAGGTGCTCCAGCCCTCTGATCATCCCTGTGTCCCTCCTCAGCACCCACTCCAACAGATCCATGTCCTTCTTGTGCTGGGGCCCCCAGAACTGGACACAGTACTCCGGTCAGGGTCTCGTGAGAGCAGAATAGAGGGGGACAAGCTTACAGCATCCTATGTTTCATTGCAGGCAACGTGCACTTTGCATTCCACTTCCAAATAGGCCTCACAATGAAAACTGAACATCAGGCTAATCCCTATTAAAGTGTCACAGAAATTCTGGGATGAATGTGAAGCAGTTAAGTGATCCAAGGCCAGGTTTTAAAGGTCAAATACCTGTTGCAGAAATAGCACACTTGTCAGCAGCCTCAGCTAATGCAAGGGACTGCACTAGCACAGAAATTTTACTACTACTTGTCAGGGCTAGAACAAGTCCCTGCAGAACAGTGCTCAGGTACATTAATAGGGCAACATGGAATAAATATTTTCTAAAATATGGAGTTGTGCTTCTGCCAAAGCTATTCACAGGCACTCAAGCAAAACAATCACATCATTCTTAGCATGCAAAGGATTGCTCTGCACTGATAAGGAACATACTCAGGATAATTCTTCATGAGCAATGCCAAATGGGGGGGGGAAACAAAATGATGGTCAAAAATTTCCTCTTTGATGCAAAGGACATTTAAATCACAGAGGAAAGTAGAAAACACAGTAATAACATATTGTCACAGAACATTCATCTCCAGGTATGGTAATAGGACAAGGGTCAAAGGTTTTAAACTAGAACAGGGTAGATTTAGATTGGACAGTATGATTGTCGTCTTTCTGAGGATGGTGAGACACTGCAACAAGTTGCTCAGAGAAGTTGTGGATGCCTCATTGCTAGGAGTGTTCAAGACCAGGCTGGAAAATGCTTTGAGCAACCTGGTCTAGTGGGAGGTGTCTCTGCCCCCTGCTCTGGCAGGGGCTTTGGAATTGGATGATCTTTAAGGTGCCTTCCAACTCAAGCCACTCTATGGTGCCTCGAACCACTACACATCCTCTGGGCCCTGCAACCCTATGCACAGCTAATCCAGGCTTTGCTCCAAGTCCACTTTGCTTGCAAAAGGGCAGGGAGGCTTCATAGGTTAACAGCCTATCTGTATTGAAGATCTGGGATAAATATGGAACAAAGGATTTTCATGACTGTTTTAGTGTAACTACTGCATGAATTTCATAGATTCATAGAATGGTTTGGGTTGGAAGGGGCCTTAAAGATCATCCTGTTCCAACCCACCTCCCATTGGCAGGGACACCTCCCACTAGACCAGGTTGACTCAAGGCCCCATCCAACCTGGCCTTTGACACCCCCAGGGAGGGGGCAGCCACAACCTTCCTGGGTGACCTGTTCCAGTACCTCACCACCTTCACTGGAAATATTTTCTTCCTAACACCCAGTCTAAATCTCACTTCTTCCAGCTTAAAGCCATTCCCCTCATCCTATCGCTACAAGCCCTTGTGGAAAGTCCCTCCCCAGACTTCCTGTAGCCCTCTCCAGGTGCTGTAAGGTCCCACTGAAGCCTTCTTTTCTTCAGGCTGAACATCTCCATCCCTGGGTCCTCTATAGCACACCTTGTCATATGCTGTTAGTGGCTCTTAAAGAAGCTCTGATGCAGATGGTACTTGGGGGGTAAACACCTACCTGAGGACTAGAGCTGAGCTGCCTGAGCTTAGAGGTTTGTCAGTATGGCTGCACAGCTTGCACCAAGGGTATGAATGTTTATAGCTTGTGAGGAAACATTCTACCATGTTCACAGAAAACAAACCACTGAGATCAAAACTGTGTGTGACTCTGTGAGTTCCCAGTGAGTGCCTGCACTCAGGGGAGGAGGGAGAGAGGTGCTGTGTGAGCTACATGCCAATCAAAGCAGCTGGAACTTCCAACACTCAATAAAAGCAGCTATCTGTTCAGGCAGAAGGTATGAGTAAATAGTAATTCATGGAGATGATTCCATAGATAATTTCTGAATAACAAAGTATATCTGAAAATCATGAGCTGCTCCTGATCCATCCTCATAGGAGGTGGGGAGGAATTCAACAAGCTACATTATTTATGACTTATTCATGCAGCTCAGCCTGTGCTTCTGATATATATGCTCTGCATCTTTTATAGATGAAGGACTTCCTTCTGCAGGGCTGTGTATTGAGGAACTTTCAAAGCTGCTAAATTTAATTTAGGAATCAGGTGTCTGTGGGTGACCTCCTTTGCCTCTTCAGTCTCCATTAAAGTCTGCCTGCCTCCTCTGTTATTGCATTGATTGAACTTCTTCACATAATCAGACAAAATCCAAAGACTTCTGGAATAATAAATCTTGAAGGAAATGGGATCTTGTTAAAACAAGTGATTAGAGGTGTTCCTCCAGTGGTGTACTGGCGGTAGTGGTGGCTGCTTTTCCCTTTGCTTGGTTTTGAGAAAGGAATTCATAACTGTTGGATGTGACCTTGAGCAACCTGTCTAGTAGAAGGTGTCACTGTCCATGGTGTTAGAACCAGATGATCTTTAAGGTCCCTTCCAACCCAAACCATTTTATGATCCTAGTGTGCAGCACCAGAGATGCTGTGAAAGAGATGGACTAAAGCAAAGGAGTGGTAGCTGTGGTATTGACAATCGTCTTTGCCATGCTGCAGTCATGGGATCATAGAATTGTTTTGGTTGGAACAGACCTCCAAGATCATTGAGTCCAAGCATCAACCTAAGACGGGGGCCATGAAACCATGCCCCAAAAGAAAAGAGACTGGCACCATCTTCTTGACACCCACTCTTTAGATATTTATAGAGATCAATACAATCTCCTCTCAGCCTTCTCTTTCACAGACGAAACAGCCCCAGGCCTCCCAGCCTTTCCTCATCAGACCGATGTTCCAGTCCCTTCATCACACTTGTAGCCTCTGCTGGACACTCTCCAGTATATCCCCTGTGTGGAACCCAGAACTGGACACACATTCCAGATGTGGTCTCACCAGGGCAGAGTAGAGGAGCAGAAGGACCTCGCTTGACCTGCTGGTCACACTCTTCTTTATGCACCCCAGCATACTATTGGACTTCTTGGCCTCCAGGGCAAATTAATGTATACATAGATAAATAAAGACATACATACATATATATAGATATATTTATCAACCTGATGATTGAAAAGCAGATATGCCTCCCCCAGTAGATATATTCCCTTCTGATAGGTGCATGTCACACCTAAATCACTTCATCATGGCAATTCAGGACATGGTATAATGACCGTGGTGGCCTTAGGTTGACAATTGGACTCAATGATCTTGGAGGTCTTTTCCAATTGAAGCAATTCTATCATGTCTATGTGTCAGTGGGGAAAACAAGTGTACCTAGATTCATCTCTTTACAGTGAAATATGAAAACTAGGGACAGTCTCTTCTCCCAGGCAACCAGCACCAGAACAAGAGGACACAGTCTCAAGCTGTGCCAGTGGAAGTTTAGGCTGGAGGTGAGGAGAAAGTTCTTCCCAGAGAGAGTTGTTAGTTGTTAGCTGCCCAGGGAGGTGGTGGAGTCACCGTCCCTGGAGGTGTTCAAGAGGGGATTGGACGTAGGTTAGGGTTAGGGCACGGGCACTTGGTGCCATGGTTTAGTCATGAGGTGTTGGGTGACAGGTTTGACTTGATGCTCTTTGAGGTCTTTTCCCACCTTGTTGACTCTATGACTCACTCCCACATTAGCTTATATTATGGCTTTTCAGACATTGTGCTACCATAACACCTCTGTTAGCTGATGGCCAGGTCATGCCCTTCAGCCTATGTCTGCTCATGAAGCTAAAGCAGCAATGAGAAGCCTAACACACTGGTGCTTGCTTGTGAGGTAGCATGTTGGTTTGTAGCAGCTATTTTTCAGAGCAAACAGCTATAACCCTTCTACATACGATGATGCAAAAAGGAATATTTTTCTACTTAACTTCCTTATCAGCATGTGCAAACGTGGCCTGAATAAAGGCAGGAATTTGCATGTCAAGTTATTGCTGTTCTGCTGTTGCCCTTTTCAGTATACAGATAATTATGGAGAAGAAAAAAAAAAAAAAAACCAAACCCTAAACAACACCAAAAAACCTCCAAAGCCTCACGAGTACATCAAAGTTCTCTGCCAGAAAGCAGTCACTTTAGTCTCTCTGTAATTAAATCAGCTCCACTGGCACCTCTGTCTCGCTTGTGGTGTTACAAAATTATCCACATCTATTGCATTGGTATAGATGCTTCATCTGAGAAGTTTGCTTTTCCACTTTAAATCACACATTTGATTGAATTCTAACAAAAATAGAGCAGATCAGAATGCCTGTGATCAATCACTTGATTCCCTGAGAGGAATCACTTGCAAAGCTGACTTCACTAAGCTTGGGGTTTTATCAGCATCTCCTGTTGCTACGGATCTCAATTTCAACTGACTTCTTTTTTTCCCCCCATGGTTTCCCTATTTTCTCTATACCTTATGCTTCCTCTGTGTTGCTGTGAATGTTAGAACTTGCCTTGTCACTTCTTTGCTCCACTTTTAAACTCAAATCTTTCTCTGATAACACTAGTCCCTAACAGAGCACTCATTTCAGACTGGACGTGAGGAGGAAGTTCTTCCCCATGAGAGTGGTGAAGCCCTGGAATGGGTTGTTCAGGAGGTGGTTGGGGCTCCATCCCTGGAGGTGTTTAAGCCCAGGCTGGATGAGGCTCTGGCCAGCCTGATCTAGTGTGAGGTGTCCCTGCCCACGGCAGGGAGGTTGGAACTAGATGATCCTTGTGGTCCCTTCCAACCCTGACTGATTCTATGATTCAGAAATTTGCTTTATGTTATTTCTTTTCTGTATTTGTAAACTTGTAAGCTCTTATGAACTTCAGACAGTTGGTGTAAAAGGTCATCAGAAAACAAGAACAACTGCTAATCAAAACTTGAGCCTCTTAAACAACAGGCAACCAGAGAAGCAATTATCTTGTCTCTGCTGGAACCCATTCAGCACTGGTTAGGCTACACCTTGAGTCCTGTGTCCAGTTCTGGGCCCCTCAGTTTAGGAAAGATGTTGAGATGCTGGAACGTGACCAGAGAAGGGCAACAAAGCTGGGGAGGGGTTTGGAGCACAGCCCTATGAGGAGAGGCTGAGGGAGCTGGGGTTGCTTAGCCTGGAGAAGAGGAGGCTCAGGGAGACCTTCTTGCTCTCTACAACTACCTGTAGGGAGATTGCAGCCAGGTGGGTGTTGGTCTCTTCTCCCAGGCAGGCAACCAGCACCAGAACAAGAGGACACTGCAAAACCAAATTAGGCACCTAGGACACTTCAGGCTCACTCAGCAGGATCACATAAGGCATAGCATAAAGTGAAGGTTCTGCAGCAGCCTGGAGTAGACACTGCCTCAAGCTGTGCCAGGGCAGGTTCAGGTGGGATATTAGGAATGATTTCTGCACCAAAAAGATTTGCCATCACTGCAAGAGGCTGCACAGATTGGTAGTGGAGTCAACATCCATGGAGGTGTTTAAAAGGTGTGTGGATGTGGTGATTAGGGATGTGGTTTAATGGCTTAGCAGCAGTGGTGGGATTGTAAGCTCTAAGTGAGTAGTTGGACATGATCACAAAGGTCTCTTCCAACCTCAGCAGTTGTATGGTTCTATGAAGACATCAGCTGCCTAGCCTTCAGATCTTCCTCTGCCAAGCTGCAGGACTTGCTAATGCAAACGGAAGTCTGTCAAACTCTGTGGGAGACCTGCTCTGAAAGTGTTCTCATTCTGATTTACTCATGTTTCTGTGATTTTTTTTTTTCACTGAGATTAGGTTATATGTGTGTGCTTCTATTTCTTGGGAGCACTGAGGGGAACAGCAGGTTTTGGAGGGTTTGCAGAGGGTCTTCAAGCATTTGTTGCTCATTGTGGCTCCTTATATGTGTGTGCTTCTATTCCTTGGGAGCACTGAGGGGAACAGCAGGTTTTGGAGGGTTTGCAGAGGGTCTTCAAGCATTTGTTGCTCATTGTGGCTCCTTATATGTGTATGCTTCTATTCCTTGGGAGCACTGAGGGGAACAGCAGGTTTTGGAGGGTTTGCAGAGGGTCTTCAAGCATTTGTTGCTCATTGTGGCTCCTTATATGTGTGTGCTTCTATTCCTTGGGAGCACTGAGGGGAACAGCAGGTTTTGGAGGGTTTGCAGAGGGTCTTCAAGCATTTGTTGCTCATTGTGGCTCCTTATATGTGTATGCTTCTATTCCTTGGGAGCACTGAGGGGAACAGCAGGTTTTGGAGGGTTTGCAGAGGGTCTTCAAGCATTTGTTGCTCATTGTGGCTCCTTATATGTGTGTGCTTCTATTCCTTGGGAGCACTGAGGGGAACAGCAGGTTTTGGAGGGTTTGCAGAGGGTCTTCAAGCATTTGTTGCTCATTGTGGCTGGACTACACTGATGATCACTTTTTTGGTGCCTTCAGTTTGGATGCATTTAGCTGGAAGCCCTTACTCCACATGGAGGAGGGGTTAGGGCACACTGCTCTTCTCGATATGGTTGACTTTGGTTATCTAAGCTGTGCAGTGTACTTCAGAGGATCTACTCTCTTTTTGTCTTTCCCTTTCCAGCTGGGTAACAGAAATTTCCTGAAGCAGCTGATAATTACAACCTGCAAAAGCTGTTTGGGGGTTCTACCGAAACTCGCAAGATTTAGGGTTTTCAGACACTCCCCAGGATGTCTGGCACAAATGTAAATGCAAATAACAGATTGCTGGGTTGCAGTGAATGAATTCTCGTTAATAAGCCATCTTGATTAGGTTTTGTAATAAAACTCAGCCTCGGAGATGGAATGCTGCTAAAACGCAGGCAACGGGGGCAAACGCTTTCAAAATAAACTTTATTGCTGTCCCTGCAGGATGCTGGGCTAGGTACTGGGAAGGCTGAAAATCCCTTCCATTACCTCCCCCTTCAAATCACTTTTAAATCTTTTGAAAGAGAAATGCCTTCAAACAACAGGACTGCAGCAGAAGGCAGGAGACTAGCTATTCTCACGTTCTGATTGGAGAACAGAAGGGTTATTTTTCCTCTTCTGCCTGTCTGATACTGGCCACAGCTAATCTCTACTGGAAAAAGAAACCAGCAGGTGCCCAGCTCATGATCATCTTTTGATTTAAATTAATTTGCTCTCTTCATTTTCATTTCAATAAGTCTGTTTTCTCTCCCTTTCTCTCTCTCTCTCCCCTTTAGGTTTCTTTAGTGCTGTCAGAGGGAGTAAGCAGGGCACCCAAAGAACTATGAAATTCAGGCAAATTATCTGAAAAGGAAAAGACTGGCAGGCTGAGGGAGCTGGGGTTGATTAGCCTGGAGAAGATGAGGCTCAGGGGAGACCTTATTGCTTTCTACAACTCCTGGAAGGGAGGTTGTAGCCAGGTGGGGGTTGGTCTCTTCACCAAGGCAAGCAGCACCAGAACAAGAGGACACAGTCTCAGGTTTAGGCTGGATGTTAGGAAGAAAGTTTTCCCAAGAAAGAGAGATTGGTCATTGGAATGTGCTGCCCAGGGACATGATAGAATCACTATCACTGGAGTTGTTTAGGAAGAGACTGGATGAGGCAGTTGGAGCCATGGTTTGGTTGCTTAGATGGTGTTGGGTAATAGGTTGGACTTGATTTTGAAGGTCTTTTCCAACCTGGTTAATTCTGTATGAAGGATGGGGATTCACTTGTCACAATGTCCCTTTCTCAGTGATTCTTTCTGTAGAGAAGTGTGACTGAGATTCCCAAGCCAGCTTGAACTTCTTTTCCCCCCTCTGCATTTACCACCATGCAACATAACCACAATGGAGAAGATGCAGTCTTTTTCTGTCTGTTCTTCATGCAATTTGTCTTGTGATTCATAAGAAGTGATTCTCACTTTCCAAGCTGCCCCTCTTCCTGAAGGCTTCCTGTTCAGAGCTGATTGATAAGTGAATGCATTTTCCAGATATGCTTTATTACCTTTTTTCCCCCCCCTCTCTCCATTCCTTATTTCTGAAAGGAAGCAGTGAGGGGGAAGAAATGGTCTGTAAATGAGGCACAAAAGCAGAGATTTATTGAATGATGAGAGCAGACTCAAGGGGCCTCCAGGTAAAAATAATGTAATTAGTATAATATTACCTGACTAAACAGCTCCAGCTCCACCACCACTTTTACACCCATCCCAGAGCTGGAGGCAAGACCCTCACCAGCCAAGATACCACACAGAGGAGCTCAGCCCCATAAGGAGGCCCAGCCAGCACCCGTGGAGGATGTTGGAGAAGTCATCAATCAGTTCCCTACCTAGCCGGGGGCCAGCAGGCCCCCCGGCCTTTGTTGTCACCACCACCATCACCCAGTGTGCACTGTGGGCACTCACCGGTGATGAGAGGAGGATCCTCAGCCCAGATGGGCTCAGCTTGGGGCTTTGCCCTTCCTGGAGGGGATTATAAAGGGAAGTGGGTGGGGAGGGCCAAGTGACCACACCTGGGGTGGGAGGAGACTCCAACAGAGCCCAGGTGCTTTGGGTTTGAGGGGTAAAAGGGGGAAAATGGGGCAGGTGAGGAACTTTCAGGGTGCCAGGTAATGATAGGACTGGGGGAATGGAAAAAAATAGAAATGGGTAGATTCAGATTGGATGTTAGGAAGAAATTGTTCCCCATGAGGGTGGTGAGAGACTGGAAAGGTTTGCCCACGTGGGAGGTAGAAGCTTCATCTCTGGGAGTTTCTAAAGCCAGGCTGGATGTGGCTCCGGGCAACCTGATCTGGTGTGAGGTGTCCCTGCCCATGGCAGGGCAGTTTAGAACTGGATGATCCTTGGGGTGCCCTCCAACCCCAACAATTCTATGACTCTACAACAATTTTGCAGTTTAGGCTGGATGTTAGGAAGAAATTCTTCCCAGAAAGAGAGATTGGCCACTGGAATGTGCTGCCCAGGGAGGTGGTGGAGTCACCATCCCTGGGAGTGTTTGAAATAAGACTGGATGAGGCACTTGGTGCCATGCTTTAGTTGATTAGATGGTGTTGGGTGATAGGTTGGACTTGATAATCACAAAGATCTTTTCCAACCTGGTTAATTCTGTGTTTCTCTGGTATTATATTTCCTTTGTGCTGGTTTTTTGCTGTTGTTGTTTCATTGTTTCCTGTTTTCTTTTGTTTCTTGGTTTTCTTTAGTTGTTGGGGTATTTGTTTTGGTTTTCTTTGGGATTTTTATTATTTCATTTGGGGGGGTGGGTGGGTGTTGTCTGTTTGGTTTTATGGATTTTGGAAGCCAGTATTTCTTATTTGGCAACACAGGTCTTCAGGGAGCATGGATATAGGAGGTGGGAGCATTCCTGGGTTTTGGACTGCTGTTAGTGGGTTTATTGACTTTTTTGGTGTGAATCTGTGCTCTCTATATGCATGAGAGCTGAAATTCTTGTCCAAGTTCAGTATCATAGAATCACAGAGTGGTAGGGTTTGGAAGGGACCTCTAGAGTTCATTTTCCCAGGGCAGGCCTGACTCATCTAGGTATGTTTGCAAAGACTACAGAGAATGAGGCTCCGCAGCCTCTCTGGGCAGCCTGCTCCAGAGCTCCAGCACCCTCACAGCAAGAAGTTTTTCCTCCTGTGGAGGTGGCACTTCCTGGGTTCCAGTTTGTGTTCATTGCTCCTGAAAAGAGACTGGCACCTTCTTCTTGACACCCACCCTCAAGGTATTTGTAAACACTGCTCAGATGCCCTCTCAGCATTCTCTCCTCTGGGCCAAATAGAATCATTGAGTAGAGGAGTAGAGTAGAACAGAGTATAATAGAGTAGAGTAGAATAGAGCAGAGTAGAATAGAATAGAATTAACCAGGTCGGAAGAGACCTTTGAGATCATCAAGTCCAAGCTACCATTCAACACCATCTAATCAATTAAACCATGGCACCAAGCACCCCATCTAGTCTCCTCCTAAACACCTCCAGTGATGGTGACTCCACCACCTCCCTGGGCAGCACATTCCAATGGCCAATCTCTCTTTCTGTAAAGAATTTCTTCTTAACATCCAGCCTAAACCTCCCCCAGTGCAGCTTGAGACTGTGTCCTCTTGTTCTGGTGCTGGTTGTCTGGGAGAAGAGACCAACCCCCACCTGGCTACAACCTCTCTTCAGGGAGTTGTGGAGAGCAACAAGGTCTCCCCAGAGCTTCCTCTTCTCCAGGCTAAGCAACCCCAGCTCCCTCAGCCTCTCCTCACAGGGCTGTGCTCCAGACCCCTCCCCAGCTTTGTTGCCCTTCTCTGGTCATGTTCCAGCAAGTCAACATCTTTCCTAAACTGAGGGGCCCAGAACTGGACACAGGACTCAAGGTGTAGCCTAACCAGTGCTGAGTACAGGGCAGAATGACTTCCCTGCTCCTGCTGGCCACACTGTTCCTGATGCAGGCCAGGATGCCATTGGCCTTCTTGGCCACCTGGGCACACTGCTGGCTCATGTTCAGCCTACTGGCAACCAATACCCCCAGAATCAATAAGGTTGGAAAAGACCTCAGAGATAATCCAGTCTCAGCCTTTACTCATCAAGCAGATGTTTCTGTTCCTTCATCATCCTCATAGCCTCTGTTGGACTCTCTCTAGTATGTCCCTGTTCCTCTCTTGAACTGAGGACCCCGAAATGGACACAATAGTCCAGATGTGGTCTCAGCAGGGCAGAGCAGAGGGGAAGGAGAACCTCCCTTGACCTACTGGCCCCACTCATCTTAATGCACCTCAGGATACCATCATGTCTTTCTGTGGCTCTAACAAATAGCAGCCTGGTGGAGTGATAAATAATTTATGAGCTTGGGATATTGATTTTCCCCCCCCCCAGTGCTTATAGGAAATTATACGCTTGTGGCTCCCAGAAATAATTGGTCCAATTTAATCGCATCAAAATTATAGTCCTCTTTAATTCCTTTCAAATGGAACTTTAATGACCACTGGGTGTATTAGAGAACAGAGCAAAGAGAAGGCCTTTGCAAGGGCTGAAGGAATAGGAGGGCCAGGAGCAGCAGGTTTTACAGCTCTAGCGACACCACCAAAAGAAATGACCAGCGGCTTTGAATGAGGGCTAATGGACATTTGTCCGATCACAAAGGGGCCTTTCCACGGGGAAGCATTGCCATCTGTAATGAATGTGCTTAGCAGTGCAATGCAAATTAAAGGCAGTGAGTACCTGGCCTATTAGGAAACAATGTCCCATTTGTAAAACTTCACTGAATAGCAGGTGGATTTTGCTAAGGCAAAGTAATTTTCTTTTTCAGTGTGCTGGTCTTCTGGGTGAGGTCTGCACCTGGAAGGAGACTTAGCAATAGAATTAACCAGGTTGGAAGAGACCTTTGAGATAATTGAGTCCAACCTATCATCTAACACCATCTAATCAATGAAACCATGGCAACAAGCACCCCATCCAGTCTCTTCCTAAGCACCTCCACTGATGGTGACTCCACCACATCCCTGGGCAGCACATTCCAATGGACAATCTCTCTTTCTATGATGAACTTCTTCCTAACATCCAGCCTAAACCTCCCCTGGCACAGCTTGAGACTGTGGCCTCATGTTCTGGTGCTGGTTGCTTGGGAGAAGAGACCAACCCCCACCTGGCTACAACCTTCCTTCAGGTAGTTGTAGAGAGTAATAGGTTCTCCCCTGAGCCTTCTCTTCTCCAGGCTAAGCAAGCCCAGCTCCCTCAGCCTCCTAAGGTAGGGGAAAGAAGCAGTTTCAGTCACTTCATTTTAGATGGTTGAAAGGAAGGGCTTTTTGTTCTTCCTGGAGCTCTGGAGTTGTCCTCACCTGTTGCTGGCCAACACAGAGAAGCTGTGAGGTAGGTTTTGGTTATGGAATGGAATGGAATGGAATGGAATGGAATGGAATGGAATGGAATGGAAAGGAATGGAATGGAATGGAATAGAGTAGAGTAGAATGGAATGGAATAGAATAGAATGGAATAGAATAGAATGGAATAGAATAGAATAGAATAGAATAGAATAGAATAGAATAGAATAGAATAGAATAGAATAGACCAGACCAGGTTGGAAGAGACCTTCAAGCTCATTGTGTCCAACCCATCATCCAACACCACCTAATCAACTAAACCATGCAACCAAGCATCCTATCAAGTCTCCTCCTGAACACCTCCAGTGATGGCAACTATAACCTCCTCTTTCCAGAGAGGATCCTTCAATCTGCTGGTTTCTAGTTCAAAACACTGGTGATGCCCAGGCAAAAACTCTCCTCTTGACTGCTTTATTCAAAACTCCTGGCAGGCCTTATTTTAAAAGCTATAAAAAAAGTCACACCAGCTATTATTAAAAGTGCTATAAATATGGACTGCATATCCATGCTGCCTTTCAACACACATTTTATGACCACCAACCATTTGCTTTATGGCTGGAGCAATAATTATTTTATTAAATGCAACACCATTGGTCTTCATCCTGGTGTGATGCACAGGCACATGCAAATGATTTGCATTAGCATTTTTATGAGTGGGATTTCGATGGCAAGCTTATTAATAAATCCCTGGGTGGTGTTCAGGCTGATGACATGAATTCTCTGTACCCTTTTATTTGGGCAGCTAATGAATTATTAGTAGTATTATTATTCCCCCCCCCCCCCCAATTGTCAGTTCTGAATTGATGAGAGATGAGAATAAACAGGACGTGGCTGCAGAATGCCTAAAGCTCTACTTTGCTGTTAAATTGCTGGTACAGAGCCATTTTGGGCTGGGGGGTGAGCAGTGAGTGAAGATCACTTTGTCAGATGCCATACATGAAATAAGGTCTTAACGTGTCCTGCAGCACAAGCACTTGGGAAGGGGCCAAGGTGGAGGGAAGCCCACAAGGATACTTTGTTCTATGGTGGAGTCATCAACCCTGGAGGTATTTAGGAAGAGACTGGATGGGGTGCCTGGTGCCATGGTTTAGTTGATTAGATGGTGTTGGATGATAGGTTGGACTTGATGATCTCAAAGGTATTTTCCAACCTGGTTTATTCTATTCTACTCTTCTCTACTCATCTCTATTCTACTCTTCTCTACTCTTCTCTATTCTACTCTACTCTTCTCTATTCTACTCTACTCTTCTCTATTCTACTCATCTCTTCTCTTCTCTTCTCTTCTCTTCTCTTCTCTTCTCTTCTCTTCTCTTCTCTTCTCTTCTCTTCTCTTCTCTTCTCTTCTCTTCTCTTCTCTTCTCTTCTCTTCTCTTCTCTTCTCTTCTCTTCTCTTCTCCTCTCCTCTCCTCTCCTCTCCTCTCCTCTCCTCTCCTCTCCTCTCCTCTCCTCTCCTCTCCTCTCCTCTCCTCTCCTCTCCTCTCCTCTCCTCTCCCTCTCCTCTCCTCTCCTCTCCTCTCCTCTCCTCTCCTCTCCTCTCCTCTCCTCTCCTCTCCTCTCCTCTCCTCTCCTCTCCTCTCTCCTCTCCTCTCCTCTCCTCTCCTCTCCTCTCCTCTCTCCTCTCCTCTCCTCTCCTCTCCTCTCCTCTCCTCTCCTCTCCTCTCCTCTCCTCTCCTCTCCTCTCCCTCTCTCCTCTCCTCTCCTCTCCTCTCCTCTCTCTCCTCTCCTCTCCTCTCCTCTCCTCTCCTCTCCTCTCCCTCTCCTCTCCTCTCCTCTCCTCTCCTCTCCTCTCCTCTCCTCTCCTCTCCTCTCCTCTCCTCTCCTCTCCTCTCCTCTCCTCTCCTCTCCTCTCCTCTCCTCTCTCCTCTCCTCTCCTCCTCTCCTCTCCTCTCCTCTCCTCTCCTCTCCTCTCCTCTCCTCTCCTCTCCTCTCCTCTCCTCTCCTCTCCTCCTCTCCTCTCCCTCTCCTCTCCTCTCCTCTCCTCTCCTCTCCTCTCCTCTCCTCTCCTCTCCTCTCCTCTCTCTCCTCTCCTCTCCTCTCCTCTCCTCTCCTCTCCTCTCCTCTCCTCTCTCTTCCCTATTCTCTGTTTAAATATCTTGTTTCTTCTGGAAAATGGCCTTGCTTTCACATGTGCTTAGGCACAGAGCTAGGACCATCTTTGTAGCCCTGAACAACACTGGCTCTGAGTCAAACAGCTTTCCTTTGTAGACAACACACTGAAGTATAGATGTTGGGACTGCCACTGGCCAAGGCCAAGACAATCCATGACGGTGGTAGTGTCTCTGTGACAACATGCATGAGGAGAGAGGGCAAAACATGCTGAGCAAGGGAAACTGCAGCTGGGAGAGAGGAGTGAGAGTATGCGAATGAAACAACTCTGCAGATACCAGGGTCAGTGAAAATGGAGGGGCAAGAGGTGCTCCAGAGAGTCTGTAGCCTGTGATGAAGACCCTGGTGAGGCAGGTTGCCTCCCAGAAGTCCGTGGAGGTTAACACTAGAGCAGATATCCACCTACAGTCCACAGAGGACCCAGATCCAGAGCAGGTGGATGCACGATGCTCACAGGGAAGGAGAGAGAGAACTCAAGCATAAAGTTAAGCCCAGAAAGAAGGTAGGGGTAGGGGGGAAGGCATTTTTAATGTTTCCTTTCATTTCTCATTATCTTAATCTGATTTGATTGGTGATAAATTAAGATGATTTCCACAAGTCAAGCCTGGCTTTTCTGTGACAGTAATTGCAGAGTGACCTCTCCCTGTCCCATGCTGACCTCTCAGCCCTTCATTATATTTCTTCTCCCTGTTCAGTTGAGGAGGGTGTGAGAAAGTGGTTTTGGTGGGCACCTGGCACCCAGCTAGGGTCAACCCACTATACCACACCAAAAGGCACGGAGCTTTTGCATCCTAACATTGCATAATTGGAGCAGATTTGATTACTAAACCGTGGTGGACAGCTGTGAATTAGGAGGAAATGTATTACTGCTTTGAGCTGCTTCTGCTGATACTCTGGGCAAAAGGGCCAGGAAGATGATTAATCCTCATTCCTGCTCTATTCCTGGCTGTGAAGAAAAAAAGAAAAAGAAGTTAATTGTTTCTTACCAAAAACCAGACTGAAAGTCTGTGTTCCAGACACACAAATGAAGGCTTGCAGTTCTCATACCTGTCACTTGTGCTTTGTCTGTCAGCCTGGAGACTACCCAGACTCCACACACAAGCCCACGCTGCAGCTTGTTTGGGAGCATTTTCCCTTCCTGCCCTTTCCCTTTTCAGCTGTGTCTTAAGATTCCAGATGTGGCCTTGGTGTTGAATGTTTGAGTGAGTTCAGCCTAACACAGGAGGGTGGCATTTCCCAGAAAACATAGCTGGTTAGCAAGATCCCAGAACACATGTGCTTCCTGGCAGTTGGCTGGTTGCTGTTTCACACAGAATCACCAAGGCTGGAAGAGACCTCAAAGATCATCAAGTCCAACCTGTCACCACAGACCTCATGACTAAACCATGGCACCAAGTGCCACGTCCAATCCGCTCTTGAACACCTCCAGGGATGGTGACTCCAACAGTTCTGAGTCTCCCTCTTTCCCACCTCACTCCTTCTCCTGCCTCTCTTGGTTAAGAAGTCCAGGGTGATTCAGGCTAGATGTGAGAAAGAAGTTCTTCCCCATGAGAGTGGTGAAGCCCTGGCATGGGTTATCCAGGGAGGTGGTTGAGGCCCTGTCCCTGGAGGTGTTTAAGAGCAGGCTGGATGAGGCTCTGGCCAGCCTGATCTAGTGTGGGGTGTCCCTGCCCATGGCAGGGGGTTGGAAGTAGATGACTCTTGTGGTCCCTTCCAACCCTGACTGATACTATGATATTATGATACTATGATAAGACCCTCAAGAATGAAAGAGAGGGCATGTGCTTTGTGGGAGTCTTTGGCAGAGATTGGCACTTGGATAGCAAAGCTTGTCATCTACTGTTCTGCAGAGAAGTTAATACCAGGCAGAACAAAAGCAATGCAGCCAAGGTCAGTAAAGCCAGCTAGTATCTCCCAGCCTGAGGAAGGGAGAAGAGAGAGAGACTGTTTTGGAACAACTAGTTTAAATCCCTTGTCTCTTCCCATGGGATTGTTTAGAACTATCCTCATTTTCCTTTGTATACCCAGTAGTGATTTATTTACATGTTACTACTTTCTGTTCAAGATCCGGGGGAAAAAAAAAATTTAAAGGCATAGCCTAAAACTACCACAGAAAGTATCATAGAATCATTCAGGTTAGAAAAGAGCTTCAGGATAGAATTGTTTCAGTTGGAAAAGGCTGCTGAGTTCAACCGTCAACCTGACACCACCACAGGCATTATGCCAAGTCCATATGTTTCTTCAGCACATCCAGGGATGGTGACTCTACCACCTCCCTGAGCAGCCTGTTCCAATGGCTGACCACTCTTTCAGGAAAGAATGTTTTCCTACTATTCTATCTAAACCTCCCCTGGCACAATCTCATCATTGAGGCTCACTTCTGCGGCAGGTGGTGCTGAGTTTTGCTCAGGCTGTGGGATAATTCAGGCAGAAAGAGCCCATGGGTGGTATCTTGCTCAAATTCCCTTCTCAGAGAAGCATCTGCTATGAGGACAGATCTTGGACAAGCCAGGTGTCTTGAAAACCTCCAAGGAGAGAGCCTGCAAGGCTTCATCCTGCAGCCTGCTCTGTTGCCTCCCTGTCATAGAATCATAGAATGTCTTGAGTTGGAAGGGACCCTAAAAATCAACTAGTTTCACCCCCTGCCATGAGTAGGGATACCTCCCACTAGACCAGGTTGCTCAAAGCTTCAACCAGCCTGGTCTTGAACAGTTCCAGGGATGAAGCATGCACAACTTCTCTGGGCAACCCACATTTCAGTGTCTCACTGCCCTGAGAGTAAAGAGCTTCTTCCTAACGTCCAGCCTGAATCTGCCTTGCTCTAGTTTGGAACTGTCCACACTGGGGAGACAGTGTTGTGCATATGCTCGTGTGCCAGGCTGGAGGCTCTGCTTGTCCCACGCAGCCGAGACATGCATCACGCAGGGCCCTGTGACCTGCCATAAAGAAATGACACCAAATGTGGAGGAGGCTTGGATCATTAACAGCAAGACGTGGGGCGTGGTGGCCGGTTAGCTCAGTTGGTTAGAGCGTGGTGCTAATAACGCCAAGGTCGCGGGTTCGATCCCCGTACGGGCCATCGCTTTTTGGCGTGTCCCCAGCCAAGGCAGCGCTGGGCCATGCTGAAGGATCCCAGGATGTTTTAGGGTAGAACGGCCAGGCCCACGGCCCGGGAGCCTGCAGCAGTGAAGGGCAGTTTGGTTTTGGTTTGTTTTCTTTTTCAGGAGGTGAGAAAAGTGGTGTGTGGGCTTCAGGCTGCTTCTGGGGTCTTAGAGATGAGCTGCTGAGCAGAAAGTGAGGCTCTGCTAGAGGTGGTGAAAGGATGGTGGAGCACCAAAGGGAAGGACAGGGATAACAAGTTAGGAGGCATCAGGGAATGTTCTTTGCATGGATTCCTGTAAAGCTTTCTGATACTGCTGCCTACAGCAGCCTCGTGAGAAACACTGGCTGCTGGGGGATAGCAGAGGGGCCTGGACAGGCCCCTGGATGGATGTGATGAGGTCAATCATATAGGCTTTAATAAAGCCAAGTACAGGGTCACAACCACCCCATGAATGGTCCAGGCTTGGGGCAGAGTTGCAGGAAAAGCTGCCTGGCAGAAAAGGCTCTATGGGTGCTGGCTGACAGCTGCTTGAACATGAGCCAGCTTGACATGAATCAACATGAGCTTGACATGAGTCCAGGTGACCAAGAAGGCCAACGGTGTCCTGGCATGTATCCTGTGGCCAGCATGGTCTAGATTGTCCTGCTGTACTCAGCACTGATGAGGCTGCATCTTGAGTACTGGGTTCCACAGCACAAGGGACATCGAGGTGGAGGTTGTCTATAGAGTCTGATGTTAGCATAAAGAAGCTTGCAGCAGTAAGAGCATGTTTGGAGTATAGAAATGGGATCAGCTTCTTAGCTGGAAGTGTGCAAATGATTTTGGAAGGCTTGAAGGGTATGTTGCTAATGCATGGTGGTAGAGGAATATGGTCCAATCTATAGGCTGACTAGTAGTTAGAAGGGCAACAAAGCTGGTAAAGGGTCTGCAGAACACATTTTATGAGGAGTGGGTTAAGGAGCTGGGATTGTTTAGCCTGGAGAAGAGGAGGCAGAGGGGAGGCCTCATTGCTCTCTACAGCTCCCTGAAAGGAGGTTGTAGTGAAGCAGGTATTGGTCTCTTCTCACAAATCACAACTGATAGGACAAGAGGAAATGGCATCAAGTTACATCATGGGATGTTTAGGTTGACATTGGGAAAAAAATCTCTACCCAAAGGCTCCTCAAAGACTGGAACAAGCTGACCAGGGAAGCGGTGGAATCACCATCCCTGGATATAGCTAAAAGCAATATAGACATGGTGTTCAAGGACATGGTGTAGTAGCGGCCCTGGTAGAGTTAGAGGAAGGTTGGACTTGATGATCTTGTAGGTCTTTTCCAACCACAGTGACTCAGTGCAACAGCATAGCATTTGCTGGGAAAGGGCAGGGAGGGCTGGGAGGAGGAAAGTGAAGTCTGTGAAAATCCATAATTACAGGTAACTAAACATTTCACAGCGTGTTTTTATGTGGGTGATATCAGCACAACTCCTTTATAGTTCTTTGCTAGCAGATGCTGGAGCCAGAGATGCTGCAGTGAATGTGGTTTATTTCTCCCTTTTTCATATTACTTTGGATCAGGAGGACAAGCAGATCACCCTTGACAGCCTGAGTTTTCAGAGAGTGTTCTAAACTCCATAGAGGAGATTCACAGATTGCATAAGGTTGGAAGGGTCCCTTAGAGGTCGTTTTATCCAACCCCTCTGCAGTGAGCGGGGATATCTCCAAATAGGTCAGTCTGTGCAGGGCCATATCAAGATTGACATTGAATGTCCCCAGGGATGGGGCCTCGACCACATCTCTGAGCAACTTATCCCTGTATTTCACCACTGTCATTATGAAAAACTTCCTCCTAATGTCCAACCTAAATGCACCCTGCTCTAGTTTCAAACCATGGCCCCTCATCCTGTTGCTACAAGCCCTTGTAAACAGTCCTTCCCCAGCCCTCCAGCGTGTTCCCCTCAGATATGGAAATGAGATTATAAAATGTACCTGGAGGCTTCTCTTCTCCAGGCTGAACAGCCCCAATTCTTTCAGCCTGTCTTTAAAGAAGAGTTGCTCCAACCCTCTGATCATCTTTGTGTCCTACTTTGATAGAAGCCCTGCAATCTGAGTCTTAATATTTATTGGTGTAACATTCATTCAAGACAAATATCCAGGTCAACTCAAGATGTTCTACTAGAGCAACATGTGTGCAAGAGTGGCTGAGATGGATCTCCTCTGGCTCAGCTGGCATGTATAAGGCTGTTTTGCATCTAAGAGACTTCTCTGGTTAGGTTCTGGGCCCCTCAGTTTAGGAAACATGTTGACTTCCTGGAATGTGTCCAGAGAAGGGCAACAAAGCTGGGGAGGGGTCTGGAGCACAGCCCTGTGAGGAGAGGCTGAGGGAGCTGGGGTTGCTTAGCCTGGAGAAGAGGAGACTCAGGGGAGACCTTCTTGCTCTCTACAACTACCTGAAGGAGGTTGTAGCCAGGTGGAGGTTGGTCTCTTCTCCCAGGCAACCAGCACCAGAACAAGAGGACACAGTCTCAAGCTGCGCCAGGGGAGGTTTAGGCTGGAGGTTAGGAAGAAATTCTTTACAGAAAGAGAGATTGGCCATTGGAATGTGCTGCCCAGGGAGGTGGTGGAGTCACCATCACTGGAGGTGTTTAGGAAGAGACTGGATGGGGTGCTTGGTACCATGGTTTAGTTGATTAGATGGTGTGGACTTGATGATCTTGAAGGTCTTTTCCAACCTGGTTAATTCTATTCTATTCTATTCTATTCTATTCTATTCTATTCTATTCTATTCTATTCTATTCTATTCTATTCTATTCTATTCTATTTCTTAGAAGCTCAAGAATGAGGTTGTTTTTATCCTGTCTAGCTCTGAACTGGAACTGGATTCCTCCAGAGGACAGAGACTTCTGGTGCAAATATTTTCTTTGTAGAAACCAATGGCTTCATTATTGGATTGGAGCTGCATGCAGGCAGGCCACAGCTTCTTTGGGAAAATGTCTGGAGTTAACAGCATTCTATTGATTTCTTTCACAAATGTGCTAATACTTTTCTTCACTCTCCAGTCCTCTTGCTCAAGGCTCCTTCCAACAGCAATGCTTGAGTAAAAATAAGTGGTAATAACAAAAAAGAAAAAAGAAGGAAAAAGGAAGAGAAAGAGAGAGAGAAAGAAGAAGGAAAAAGAGAAAGAAAGAGAAAAAGAAAGAGAGAAAGAGAAAGAAGAAAGAGAGATAAAGAAAGAGAGAAAGAGAAAGAAAAAAAGAAAGGAAAAGATAGAGAGAAAGAGAAAGAGAAAGAGAAAGAGAAAGAGAAAGAGAAAGAGAAAGAGAAAGAGAAAGAGAAAGAGAAAGAGAAAGAGAAAGAAAGAGAAAGAGAAAGAGAAAGAGAAAGAAAGAGAGAAAGAGAAAGAGAAAGAGAAGAAGAGAAAGAGAAAGAGAAAGAGAAAGAGAAAGAGAAGAAAGAGAAAGAGAAAGAGAAAGAGAAAGAGAAAGAGAGAAAGAAAGAGAAAGAGAAAGAGAAAAGAAAGAGAAAAGAAAGAGAAAGAGAAAGAGAAAGAGAAAGAGAAAGAGAAAGAGAGAAAGAAAGAGAGAAAGAAAGAGAAAGAGAAAGAGAAAGAGAAAGAGGAAGAGAAAGAGAAAGAGGAAGAGGAAGAGGAAGAGGAAGAGGAAGAGGAAGAGAGAGAGAGAGAGAAAGAGAAAGAGAAAGAGAAAGAGAGAAAAACAAAATGAATGAAAGAAAGAAAGGAAAAGAGAAATAAAAAGAAAGAGAAAAAGGAAATTAAAGAAAGAAAGAGGGAAAGAAAAAGAAAATGAAAGAAAGATAAACAAAAAGAGAAAGAAAGAAAGAGAAAAAGAAAAAGAAAAGAGAAAGAAGAAGAGAGGAAAAGGAAAAATTAAAAGCAAAAAAGAGTGAAGGGAAGGAGGGGACATTCATTTCAGAGTTTTGACATTGCATCTTCCCCACATTGCCACTGAGATACAACAAGGGCACATGAGAAGTGTCATTCCAAAGTCACAGTGTCATTTTCAAACCATACTGATGAATATTCATGCTATCTAGCATCCAAAGTGCTGTCATGAGTCCATCAGATGTCAAGGGAGAGTAACACAGTGCTGCTTTGATGACCTTCTGTCTTACTGCTCCACGCAGTGATCCTTCTCAATTCCTTTGGGCCCAGTTAGAGTGGTGGGGACTTGCCTGCAGATAATGACATCCATTTTCAGTGAAATGAAAAAGGAAACAGCACAGTGTTTCGTTTCACAAGAGAAAAAAAAGGAATAATAAACATAGCTAGGAAAAATATTGGCTGCTTCTTTATGTTTCTGGTGCAAGGATTCAGAGTTTTATTGCAGCTCTGTTGTTGTCTAGCAAAGTCCTTGCTATAAACCAAGGTGATGCAATGGCTCCTTGGCCACTTTCTCAGGATGGTTTGAACTGTTTATATTCAGTGTGGGTGCTGGTGGGGTTTTCATACTTGGCAGCCAGGATTGCATGGGAATATTTTTCCCCCTAAATTTAGTATCAGCAGATGGTTGTCAGATTATCAGAGTCATAGAATCATAAAATCAGAGAATCAGCAAGGTTGGAAAAGACCTCAAAGATCATCAAGTCCAACCTGTCACCACAGACCTCATGACTACTAAACCATGGCATCAAGTGCCATGTCCAATCCGCTCTTGAACACTTCCAGGGATGGGGACTCCACCACCTCCCTGGGCAGCACATTCCAATGGCTAACAACTCTCTCTGTGAAGAACTTTCTCCTCACCTTGAGCCTAAATTTCCCCTGGTGCAGCTTGAGGCTGTGTCCTCTTGTTCTGGTGCTGGGTGCCTGGGTCAGCCATTGTCCCCACTGAAGCCATTCCAGAGCACAATTTTCAACCTGAAAACTGGTTGGCTTCCACTTGGACATGGACCACAGACAGCCACCCTTTGGGTGTGGTCCTCAATCCAGTCCTTTATCCACTGCATGGTCCATCTATCAAACCCATTCTGCACCAGCTTGGGGACCAGGATGTGGTGTGGGACAGTGTGGAAGGCTTTGCTCAGATCTGGGTAAATGACGTCAGTTGCTTGGCCTTCATCTCTTAATGTTGTGACCTTCTCATAGAAGGCCACCAGGTTTGCCAGGCAGGATTTGCCCTTGGTGAACTGTGCTGATTGTGCCCAATCACCTCTCCATTATTCTCTTGCCTCAGCAGTGCCTCCAGTGCTCCATGATCTTACCGGGCACAGAGGTGAGACTGACTGGCCATGGGTTCCTTGGCTCATCCCTCTCCTGCTTCTTTAATGCACGGAATGCTACTAGAAAGGCTCTGAAGTTGGATGGTTCACACTGTATTCAATTCTGTAGGTGTCTGTTCATTTATTCAGCAATGTTCTTCAAGCATTTCCTTTTCTGGACACATCACAGGTTAATTTTATAAACTGTTATATTGTGTTTATTGCTAAAGTAAGTGTCTTGCCATCAGGGTGCTTTATTCATTCAGTTTTCCATTAGGGGTCTGAATTATGCTGAAAATCGGAGTGCTGAAGGCTTCATCTGTAACAGAAACAGAGAGTAATGCACAGCTTCAAACCAGAAGCATCATTATGAAAAGGCAGGATGTGGTGAAAGGAATTTTTCTTTAATTTGTGAGCAACTAAGTGTAAACATTAATGCTGTTATCTTAGGTGAAGCTTAATCTTTGCTTAAAACTGGTGAGTGGAGTGTTTATCCTCCATGCATTGGAAAACAAATGACAGCTCCATCAAAATGCCCAAGCCTGTCACGACCCCAAACAGAGGTTTTCTTTTAATGTTGTTGAGGGCAGAGATGCAGGTGGGAGAGAGATGAGGAAATGCCATAGAAACAGACCCAGGAAGGAGCTGCCAGCCAAAAATGTGGCTGAATGGGCACGGGCAGCCGAGTGCTGTGGAGTCCAGGATCTGGACCTGTTCCAGGTCCTCTGTGTCAGAAACAGAGGTTATTCAGGAATGGGGGCTGCATGAGAGGGAATTCTGCAGGAATTCTTTTTATATGTGTTTTTCAACTGGGATAAAAAGGACCCTGAATTTTTTGTCTTGCAGCTCACATCAGAGCTGGGCGATTGTACTTACAGCTGAAGATGGGGAAATGTTATCTTCTCATTTATGTGTTCTTAGGAAGAAATCACCGATGTGAAACATGAGCAGACCTAGGTAGTGCCTTAAAAGCCAAGGAAATGTGGTGGGCTGGGCTTGGCCAGGACTCAAATCTTTGTTCTTGAGACACTCTATGTAAGGATTAAGCAACTTTTGTACAGAAAGCAGCAATTTCTCCCACAGCTTTGAACTAATGACTGCCTGTAGAGTTTAAGATTGAAATTGTTAGGCTATTGAAGTTTAAATACCACTTTCTCCGCTGCCCACAGTACACAAAGTCTGCGTGGAGAGGTCACCAAAAGCTTGTTTCAACACCGACCATATACAGCCTGGTGGAAGATAAGTGTGAAAATATCCTGGTGTGCATTGGTGCTTGTTTTACAAAGAATAAATGAGCTCCTCTTACTATATTAGCAGGACTAGCTATAGCTGTACAACAGTTCTGTGTAAGATTTGTTTCCTTGGGGGGAGCTGCAACATGTGTTGAGTTTGATCAATATCTACTTGCTGTTGCACAGGGAAAGTATGCTGCAGGTAACGTACCCTTTGGCAGCATTCCCCCAAAGCTTAAAGGAAGTGTGTGGAAGTCTGAGTGTGAATCTTTCTTATTTCCAGAGAAGAACAGGAGCAGCCTTTTAAAAGTAAATAACATGAATGTGTCATTAACTAATATAAAGAAGAGTGAAGGGCAATGGGGCTGGGTGAAGGTTAGCACCCTCATGCGCTGTCTTAAAAATGTGCTGCCCCAAAGGGGACAGCAAAGGATAGGTGCCTAATATTTGGTAGGACCAAGGCTGATGGTGCCTTTTTCATGTTCCTAAACAGGTAGTGTAGGTGGTAAACTTTGTCTCTAAGGTGTGTCTGAGTGCCAGATGGCAAATATTATAGAACCATAGGCCTGTTGAAGTTAGCAGAGACCTTTGAGATCGAGTCCAACTGCTTGCCTAGAGCTCACAATCCCACCACTAGAGCTAAATCACTACCTCTAAGTCAGGTCCTTAAGCACCATGTCCACATATCTCACATCCACCTCACCTCACTGCATTCCCCTTTCTAGGAGCTGTAGAGAGCAATTAGGTCTTCCCTCAGCCTCCTCCAGACTAAACAATGCCGAAGAGAAGAGAAGAGAAGAGAAGAGAAGAGAAGAGAAGAGAAGAGAAGAGAAGAGAAGAGAAGAGAAGAGAAGAGAAGAGAAGAGAAGAGAAGAGAAGAGAAGAGAAGAATAAATCAGGTTGGAAGAGACCTTCGAGAACATCGAGTCCAACCTGTCACCCAACACCATCTAATCAACTAAACCATGGCACCAAGCACCCCATCAAGTGTCCTCCTAAACACCTCCAGGGATGGTGACTCCACCACCTCCCCAGGCAGCCCATTCCAATGGGCAATCACTGTCTCTATGAAGAATTTCTTCCTCACCTCCAGCCTAAACCTTGCCTGGTGAAGCTTGAGACTGTGTCCTTTTGTTCTGGTGCTGGTTGTCTGGGAGAAGAGACCAACCCCCACCTGGCTACAACCTCCCTTCAGGTAGTTGTAGAGAGCAAAAAGGTCTCCCCTGAGCCTCCTCTTCTCCAGGCTAAGCAACCCCAGCTCCCTCAGCCTCTCCTCACAGGGCTGTGCTCCAAACCCCTCCCCAGCTTTGTTGCCCTTCTCTGGACACATTCCAGCAAGTCAACATCTTTCCTAAACTGAAGGGCCCAAAACTGGACACAGGACTCAAGGTGTGGCCTAAGCAGTGTTAACTTTAAATTCTTTGCATGAAACATTTAAACTCTGCCAGTGACTCTGTCCAGGTCTGCAGGCTTTATAGCTGTTACTTCTGTGCAAATCAACGGTTTTACTTCCCAACCTCTTTTCTTCTGTGTTGAGATGTGTTGCAGCTCCTCTGCTTCACTGAAGTGTATCCCATCCATAGGGCAAGTTCAAGCCTGAGGGACACTGAAGTGGAAAGTCTTGTATTATCAGTTTCCCAAGGCAGTTGCTGGCTGCAGTGTGTTTTGTCCAAGGCTGGTTTGCAGTTCTTTCCATCTGACATCAGCTCTGAATGCCTTTATGCTAGGAATAGAAAAGAATTCTCTCTTCTCAGCTATTTATAACATCTGAAAAGGGGGAACAAAACATTTACATCTGTGAGGTTCTTAGAAATTCCTTGGACGTGGAAGGTGCAATTCAGATCAGATTTTTTCTATACATTTTAACACAAAATTTAAAAAAATATATATATAAAAGAGAGAGAGAGAAAAAAACTGTCTCCCAGACAGTTGGTGAGCGGTGCCACATCCAGCTGGTGGTCAGTCACTAGTGTTGTCCCCCAGGGATCAGTGCTGGGCCCCATCCTCTTTAATATCTTCATTGATGATCTGGGTGAGGGGATTGAGTCAGTCATCAACAAATTTGCAGATGACACCAAGCTGGGAGCAGATGTTGATCTGTTAGAGGGCAGAAGGGCTCTCCAGAGAGACCTCGACCGACTGGACAGATGGGCAGAGTCCAACAGGATGGCATTTAACAAGTCCAAGTGCCAGGTGCTGCACTTTGGCCACAACACCCCCATGCAGAGCTACAGGCTGGGGTCAGAGTGGCTGGAGAGCTGCCAAACAGAGAGGGACCTGGGGGTGCTGATTGACAGCTGCCTGAACATGAGCCAGCAGTGTGCCCAGGTGGCCAAGAAGGTCAATGGCATCCTGGCCTGCATCAAGAATAGTGTGGCCAGCAGGAGCAGGGAAGTCATTCTGCCCCTGTACTCTGGACTGGTTAGGCCACACCTTGAGTCCTGTGTCCAGTTCTGGGCCCCTCAGTTTAAGAAGGACATCGAGACACTTGAACATGTCCAGAGAAGGGCAACAAAGCTGGTGAGAGGCCTTGAGCACAGCCCTGTGAGGAGAGACTGAGGGAGCTGGGGTTGTTTAGCCTGGAGAAGAGGAGGCTCTGGGGAGACCTTATTGCTCTCTACAACTCCCGGAAGGGAGGTTGTAGCCAGGAGGGGGTTGGTCTCTTCTCCCAGGCAATCAGCACCAGAACAAGAGGACACAGTTCTCAAGCTGCACCAGGGGAAGTTTAGGCTCTAGGTGAGGAGAAAGTTCTTCCCAGAAAGAGTAATTTGCCATTGGAATGTGCTGCCCAGGGAGGTGGTGGAGTCAGCATCCCTGGAGGTGTTCAAGAGGGGATTGGATGTGGCACTTGGTGCCATGGTCTAGTCATGAGGTCTGTGGTGACAGGTTGGACTCGATGCTCTTTGAGGTGTCTTCCAACCTTGGTGATTCTGTGATTCTGTGACCTCCAAAGCAAGAGAGTAGCCGTTATGAAGAAAGAGAATATGGAATATTCATCTTCCTCACGTACGTAATTTTTCAAGGAAGGGAATATGAATGGCACATCAAAGGATCCCGGTAGAGGAGTGGAAGGAAGAGGGAAAGAGATTCTGAGAAATTCTGGGGTTGTTTTTTTTTCCCACTCCAAGTTTCAGTGAGGCTCTGTATTATGATTCAGCCCACACCATTCACACCTAAAAGCCTCTGTTCTGAGGTTCTCCGGTTTCCATCAAATGCCCAGACAGAGCATCGTAAGCCTCTGCAAACCTGCACTTGATAGACTGGCAGCGGTCCAAATGCTGGCAGAAGCACTTGCACAACCACAATATGCTAGCTTTTTCTTCTCTCTCTTTCTTTTTTTCTTGTATTTTGCCAGACAGAGTTTAGCAGCATTCCAGATGACATGCCTCATGCCTTCTGTTAAGTAAGGGGAAAGGAGTGATGAATGCCGTCAGAAGGGAAATCGTACTTCAGTTCAGCGGAGTCTTCCTCTCTAGTTGGTTCTAACCCCAGCTAGTTCTACTTAGATGCCTGATTTGGATGATCAAAGACCACAGAATCATAGAATAGTTTGGTTAGAATGGACCTTTAAGATCATCTAGTTCCAATTATTGCTGTCTACAACTACCTGAAGGAGGTTGTAGCCAGGTGGGGGTCGGTCTCTTCTCCCGGGCAGCCAGCGCCCAAACAAGAGGACACAGTCTCAAGCCGCACCAGGGGAGGTCTAGGCTGGATGTTAGGAAGAAGTTCTTCCCAGAAAGAGTCGTTCGCCATTGGAATGTGCTGCCCAGGGAGGTGGTGGAGTCACCATCACTGGAGGTGTTTAGGAAGAGACTGGATGGGGTGCTTGGTGCCATGGGTTAGTTGATTGATGGTGTTGGGTGATAGGTTGGACTCGATGATCTCAAAGGTCTTTTCCAACCTGGTTATTTTTCCATTCCATTCCATTCCATTCCATTCCATTCCATTCCATTCCATTCCATTCCATTCCATCTCCTGGCATAGTCAGGGACAAATTTCATTACAGCAGGTTTCTCAAGGCCCCATCCAGCCTGGCCTTGAACACCTCGAGGAGGGACATCCACAGCCTCTGTGGGCAATCTGTTCCAGCATCTCACCACCCTCACTGTCAAGAATTTCTTCTATATAGGCAGTCTGAATCTTTCCTGTTCTAGCTTCAATCCTTTCCCCTTCCTCCTATCATGACAAGTGCTTGTAAAATGTCTCTCCCCAGCTTTCCTGTAGCCCCCTTCAGGCTATAAGGTCTCCTCAGAGCCTTCTCTTTTCAAGGCTGAAGAGACCCAACTCTCATCCTGTCCCCATAGGGCAAGTGCTCCAGCCTTCTGATAGGTTGGACGCGATGATCTTGAAGGTCTCTTCCAACCTGGTTTATTGTATCATCTTCATGGCCCTCCTGTGGACTGTCTTCAGCAGTTCCATCTTGTGTTGGAGGCACCAGAACTGGCTACAGTCCCCCAGATGGGGTCTCAGAGGAGCAGAGTAGAGGGGGAGAATCACCTCACTCATCCTGCTGGTGTTGATTGAGGCCACCCTGTTTCCTCACAGGTGCAAGATGTTTAAAGACAAATCCAAAGTGACTCCAGTGATCTGAGAGAGTAAAGAAGGGAAAATAAGTTAAATGATGGGGTAAAAGGTAGAGTGAAGGGGGAAAAACACCTGCTATTACAGCTAAATAGGAGCCACCACTTCATGCTACATCAAAGTACACTGAAGAATGCTCTCTGTTAAATCTGGTGAGTAGCATGGGATTCTGTCTGCTGTTGTCACCTCACCCTCTTGTTGCAAACTGAAAATGAGCTGTGAGACTGACATAAAATGGTAGAGACTTCTGCTGGCTTTTTCTGTAGGCAGAGTATGGTAAGTGTAGGGTGGTAGAGAAAACCAACTCCTCCTCAGTTTCTTCTAGAAGCAGCCAAGGTGAGAGTGATTTATCTCGAGGAAAGATGTTGAGGAATGTTCAAAATATTGAAGCCTTATTGCTGAAGGCATAGAAATAAAAGGGTGTGCTTCTGAGTAATGCATGTTGGAGCTTTTTCACCTGTTTTCCCACTTCTGTTCTTTGTCCAGTAGCAGTGAGAGGGCCTGAAGGGCACGAGTGTCCTGAGAACTGTTGATTCTTCTCTCAAAAATGACAGTAAAATCACTTAGAGTGCCTCTGCATTTCACTAAGGGAGGCAGGAAATCTTCCTGCAGGCAAAAAAGACGACTTTGGATTGCCTGGTTTTCTCATTCCCTATAGACAGCTTCTGCAGCTTCCTCAGAAATACAGTTGTGATACCCACATTTAAGACCCAAGATCAAATGGGCAATAGCATTCTAATCAAAACTATTATTTAAAACAAAACAAAAATGGAGGGGGATGGGGGGGGGAAGCAAACAATCAACCACAAACAGCACAGAAACCAAATCTTGCTTCGTTTTGCTTTTGCCAGTGTCACAAAAATGACTAGCTCAGTTCAAGGAGGAAATTCTGCTCAGTGATTTGAAAAGCTGAAGCCCTAGGCAGCCCAGGAGGTCCCTGTGCTGAAGGTTGCTGGACAGAAGGGGAAAGCAGTGCCTCAGCATCGTAGAATCACAGAATGATAGGGGTTGGAAGGGACCTCTGAAGGTCCAGTCCAACCCCCTGCCAAAGCAGGATCACCTAGGGCAGGCTACTGTCTCGATCCGGAGAGGGAAAGAGATTCAGGTTTTTAATGAATATTCCCGTGTTGTGAAATTAGAGGCACAAACGAGGCCAAAATATCAACAGCTAGACTATTTATTACATAAATAAGGTGGAGGGATCAGAAGGGGAGAGAGAGAGAGAGAATAGGGAGAGAGAGAAGAGAGGGAGAAGAGGGAAAGAATTATATTACCACACCCCTCACCCCCAAGACAGTTTGAGTCTGTGGAGGAAAGGTGCTGCAGGAGATGTTGGGTCTGTAGAGAAACGGTGCTGCAGGAGATGTTGGGTCTGTAGAGGAAGGGTGCTGAGGCTTTGGCTGTAGAAGGGATGAGGTCCTCTGGGCAGCTTCTTCAGCTCCATGAGTTGCAGCAGGCGGAACTTAGGGCACGGAGAGTCCAAGATCCGTTGTGTTGGCCCCGGGATGTTTCCAGCGTGTGCTGCCGTCTGCTTTCTTCTGCATCTTGCTTCTCCAATTTTCTCCTCCTAAAGCCAGTAGTTGCTCCAGTCTTTTATACAGTTTTTTAGCCCTTAGGCAAGTGTCCAGGTGTTGTTCCCCAGGATATCGTTCTGGGAAATCATCTTTAGGTCCAGGTATCATTCCCCAGGAAATCTTTCTGTGTACTCAGGTGAGTTTGGGCAGCCACTGGATGGAGGGGGAAGGCCTCCACCTCCTCCTGCTCCATCTACCTACCCACACACTCTTTTCCCATCAGGAACCATTGTCCTTTCCTGGGGTATCTGATGGCTGGAAATGATCTTGTCCTGAAGGTGTGAATGCTGGGCCCTTGGGCCATTGTTGTCGGCCAGCTGCAGTCCCGTGAGCAATGTTATCTTTGCACCTTCCAAGAGTCCTTCCAGTGGCTCTGCCCAACGCACATCAGCTATTGTCTGGACAAACAGCAAGTGATTTTATCTTTGTTGAGTCACCAGGAGAGACAAGCTTTAGTCTCTCACAGCTACACAGGAACACATCCAGGTGGGTCTTGAAAGCTTCCAGAGAAGGAGACTCCACAACCATTCTGGACAGTCGGTTCCAGGGCTCCAGCACTACTTGATAGGCTCTGCTCTTCCTATGAGTGGGCAGAAAGATGCTAAGCTGGATGGACCTCTCCAAACACTGTACCAGACCAAGAACAGATGCAGAAGGTGGTGTGTTTGGGCTGTGTTTGGCTTTGGAGCAGAGAGGAAGTGGCAGAGACAAGTGCTTTCTGTGGTGAAAGTCTGTCCTGGTTTCTTCCAACTGATTTTTAATGGTATTTTATTTTACTATTTTGATTTTCATCTTCTCAGTGAACTAGGTAATGATCTGTTCTATCTTTTGGGTTTTTGTGTTACAGAATAGATGTCTTTTAACCCTCTTTAGGTGGTAAAAACCAGGTTTAAGGAAACCCATTGTTTTATGCAGATGTTTTGCCTGGAGTCTGTGGGACTTTCAAGGCCCACCTGGACCTGTTCCGTTGTCATCTGCTTTAGGTTGGCCTGCTCTGGCAAAAATCACTTAGCATATAACAGGACAGACTGTGACCACAGAAAGCACTTGTCTCTGCCACTTCCTCTGCTCCAAAGCCAAACACAGCCCAAACACACCACCTTCTGCATCTGTTCTTGGTCTGGTACAGTGTTTGGAGAGGTCCATCCAGCTTAGCATCTTTCTGCCCACTCATAGGAAGAGCAGAGCCTATCAAGTAGTGCTGGAGCCCTGGAACAGGCTGTCCAGAAAGGTTGTGGAGTCTCCTTCTCTGGGAGTATTCAAGACCCACCTGGATGTGTTCCTGTGTAGCCTGCTCTAGGTGATCCTGCTTTGGCAGGGGGTTGGACTGGATCTTCAGAGGTCTGTTCCAGCCCCTACTGTTCTGTGACTGTCCTATGCATGTATACTCACATCAGCTTCAAAGATCACTTGATTTTTCTTTTAACCCCTCTGCAATAATGGTATCAAGATCAGGTACATCAGCTTGTGAGACCTTTTTTTTGTGTGAGATAAGATACTCTGAAAATTCTGGGAAATCAGAGCTTTTCATGAGCTACTCACATATTTGCAAAGGCAAGGCAAACACCCTGAGTGTATCTTACCCTGTGAAAGCAGATGAATGATGTTTGCAAAGGAAGAATGGATGAATAATGCTGAAGCTAATGGAGGACTCAACCTGATAGATGGTGTAGGATAAGCTCTCTGCATTTCTGTGGTTTCACAGTGAATCTGGTTGTTCACATGCTAACTTCAGGGCACAGGAACATAGGACTGGAAAAGACCTGTATAATTAAGTCCACCCTTTTATTGCAGGCAACAACATCAATTAATCATAAGTGTATTAAAACCACATTTCCTCTGGCTTCATACTATCCAGCAAACCTGATTTATGTGCTCTGGAGTAGCTGAGCTGCATTTATTGCCTGCCAGTTGCCTTCACTTGAGAGAAAATTTGTAGTAAGTGATCAAGAAAATCTTCATCGTTATTAAAGAATCAAATACCAGTTCATTAGGGAAAAAAAAAAAACCAACACAAAAGACAAAGAGAGCACATGAGGTATTAATGAGCTGACAGCAAATACTGAGATTGACATTTCAGACTTTAAGACCAGAGGCTGCTTTCTGAGGACAGCTGTGTAAAGAACAGGGGCAACACTGAGCTGGTGGAGTGTGTGCAGAAAAGGGCAACAGACCCTTTTCTGAAGAACAAGTCTTATGAGGAGCAGCTGAGGAGACCAAGGTTGTTTAGTCTGAAGAAGAGGAGGCTGAGGGGAGAGCTCATTGCTCTCTGCAACTCCCTGAAAGGAGCTTGGAGTGAGGTGGGTGTTGGTCTCTTGTCCTGTGTATCGGATGATAGAATGAGGATATGGCCTGGAATTGTGCCAGAGGAAGTTTAGAATGGGTATTGGGATATTTTCCCCTCTTTTTTTCCCTGGAAGAGTGGTCAGGCATTGGAACAGGCTGCCCAGGGAGGTGGTGGAATCACCATCGCTGGAGGTGCTCCAGAAACGTGTGGCCGTGGCACTTGAGGATGCGGTTTAGTGGCCATGGTGCTGGTAGGTTGATGGTTGGACTTGATGACCTTAAAGATCTTTTCCAACCAAAGCTATTCTGTGATTCTAACTGTTTTCCTAAACAGCATGGAATCAAGACACTTTGATTTTTATTTTGTTTCCCCTTCTGGGCAATAATTGCTGCTACTTTCTACCAGCTGAACTGAGCATTCAGAAACTTTAGGTAGAGAAATAGGACATCAGGAGGCAGGTCATGCTTTTCCAAGAAACAAGCCTCTCTTCCTTTGGACTGATCAGTGCTGATAATTGTGCAAATATGCTCCTGTGAGACAGAGGCAGGTTAAGGTTGTATTTCCTTAACTAAGCCGGTTTGATGCAAAAAGCACTCCCAAGCAAAGCCAATCTTTCTGCAGATTGCCCCTATTGGTATTCTGTTAAGACAATAAAAGGTGCAGAGCTGTTTATTTAACCACTTTCTACTCTTTCGTGTTTCCCAGGGAACATGGGGAGATACAGAGACCTGCACTTGAAAAGGGAAGATAATTGGCTGGCCACCTTGATCAGGAGCTGTGTGAGAATACCCTTCAATGATCTGTGTTTGTATTGAGTGCAACTGTGATTCTGGCTCTGCCCTTGAAATGCAGATTAAGCAATGCTGCCAAACCATGTTCTTCTGTCAAACATTTCACCAGCCTGGGAGTCTGTACACAGCTTACAATCTAGGTCTTCTGCCAGGGTTACTGCAGCTTGGTGCCTGGTTTTGGAGGTGTTTTTTTTTATCTCTTGAGCAGAGGTTGCAGTTCAGATACTTGTTTGCTCCTGGGGGAAGAGAATTTCCTTGTACTTACTGGTTTGAATATTCCAAAATTGTGTTGCCACCCCTGAAGAATTCCCTGGACTGTGAAATTAAGTTGCTCCTGCAAAGGAAGGGTAGGGGAAGCTATCACACTGCACAGCAGCTTTTTTCATAGAATCATAGAATCATTTTGGTTGAAAAAGACCTTTAAGATCATTGAGCCCAACCATTCTCTAACTCTTCTAAGCCTGGTGCCAAACCATGTCCCTCAGCATGACATCTGTGTGTCTTTTAAACACCTCCGGGGATGAGGATTTGACTGCCTCCCTGGGAAGTCTATTCCAGTCTTTGAGAACCCTTTCAGTGAAGAATTTTCTTCCAATATCCAATCTAAATCTCCCCTCTCTGTATCATTTCACACTTCCAGGGATGGGGGTGCCTCCTGGGGAGTGAGACTTTGCTTCTTTCCTGTTGTGCTCTGCCTTGTAGGCAAGCAGCATCAGCTTGATCTTCCTGGGCACATTCAGCTTAGTTTCCTCTTCTCTTTTTAAGCAGCATTTTGAAAACAAAGCTTCAGGCATGTCTGCTTCCATGTCTCACAAGCAATACACCCATCTTTGAGGAAAAAATCACTGACTTCATGTAAAAGGGCTCAGCCCTTTCCTTAGGGAAAGAGTTAGGGTTAGGGCCAGCTGAACCAGCACTGCTACAGAGACTGGACAACATAGAATCAATAAGGTTGGAAAAGACCTCAGAGATCATCAAGTCCAACCTGTCACCCAACACCTCACGACTAACTAAACCATGGCACCAAGTGCCACGTCCAATCCCTTTTTGAACACCTCCAGGGATGGTGACTCCACCACCTCCCTGGGCAGCACATTCCAATGGCCAATTACTCTTTCTGTGAAGAACTTTCAGGTCTTGATGGCAGAGAATTTCTGTAGGACTCAGCTCCAGGTAGTGAGATTCTTGTCACAGTGACACCTATATCAAAGGTCTTTTCCAACCTGGTTAATCCTGCCCTGCCCTGCCCTGCCCTGCCCTGCCCTGCCCTGCCCTGCCCTGCCCTGCCCTGCCCTACCCTGCCCTACCCTACCTTCCACTACCCTTGGTCTGATGAACTTTAAGATCTGCATGAGTATGCAGTTACTGACATCAGTAATAAAATGCTTATTTGGCTGGGGTGTTGATCCAGAATGAAACTTGGAGCAGGGTATCAGAGTCTAGAAGCCAATGGAGCTGCTCAGCAGTGCAGTGATTGTAGAAGAAAATAGTATTATTTGTATTTTAAATACTTGGTACATTTTTGCTCATGCCAAACTCAAGTCTTGCAAAGCTTTTCATAGCATCATAGAATTGCGTTGGCTGGAGAAGATCATCAAGTCCAACCATCAACCTAAGCCCACCAGGGTCATTAAATCATTTCCCAAAGTGCCATGTCCACACATTTCTTGAACACCTCCAGGGATGGTGACTCCACCACCCCTCTGGGCATTCTGTTCCAATTCCTGACCACTCCTTCATCAAAGAAATTTATGCTTAATCTCCGAGATGAACCTCCTCTGGCACAATTTCAGGCCATTTCCTCTTGTTCTATTACCTGGTACTAAGGAGAAGAGACTGACTCCCCCACACCTCACTCCGACCTCCTTTCAGGGAGTTGTAGAATGTTGTGAGATCTCCTCTCAGCTTCCTCTTCTCCAGACAGCTCATAGAGAGCTCTTTTCACAGTATCACAGTATCGCCAAGGTTGGAAGAGACCTCAAAGATCATCGAGTCCAACATCTCACCACAGACCTTGTGACTAGACCATGGCACCAAGTGCCACTTCCAATCCCCTTTTGAACACCTCCAGGGATGGTGACTCCACCACCTCCCTGAGCAGCACATTCTAGTGGTGAATGACTCTCTCAGTGAAGAACTTTCTCCTCACCTCCAGCATAAACCTCCCTTGATGCAGCTTGAGACTGGGTCCCCTTGTTCTGGTGCTGGTTGCTAGAGAGAAGAGACCAACCCCCACCTGGCTACAACCTCCTTTCAGGTAGTTGTAGAGAGCAATGAGGTCTCCCCTGAGCCTCCTCTTCTCCAGGCTAAGCAACCCCAGCTCCCTCAGCCTCTCCTCACAGGGCTGTGCTCAAGGCCTCTCACCAGCCTTGTTGCCCTTCTCTGGACATGTTCAAGTGTCTCGATGTCCTTCCTAAACTGAGGGGCCCAGAACTGGACACAGCACTCAAGGTGTGGCCTGACCAGTGCTGAGTACAGGGGCAGAATGACTTCCCTGCTCCTGCTGGCCACACTATTCCTAATGCATGCCAGGATGCCGTTTCCGCTGTTAGAAGACTTAATTTCCACCCAGTTTGGATGGAGGCCTGCACTATGGGTTTCATTTACTGAAGGATTGACTGAGGAGGTTAAATTCATTCCAAGCTGCTTTCTGAATTTTTTTTCCCCCAAAGCATTTGCATAATGGAAAGAAAAATTCCAGTGGCTGTATATAACAGCCTAATGAGCAAGGCCTTTGCTTCTTTGTTGACAAATACAGATATAAATTATCTATATCTCTATACATACATTTGCTTAATTCACCTCATTACAGAGGTAATACAAACAGCCTGTTGTGAAGCTAGGAGGTACTAATAGCTGGCAGCTGGAGGTGGTAGCTTTCTCTAAAGAGCCTGAGAAATAATGACTCCAGAGAAGTAAAAAAGCTGTTAGAGCAGTTATGAAAACAGCTGTGGGTAAAGATAGCCTAAGGTGGTAGGTATCTATAGCAGGTATATCCAAGCTATAGGCACTGAGGGGTTTCCTTGGTTGCAATTACCAGTCATAGTTTTTTGCTTGCAGGCTGTGTATGTAGAAGAAGCAAGCAAGAGATTTTTTGCCTTCACAGAAGCTAAAATACTACCAAATTGTAGAACTGTTTGTGTTGAAAGGGACTTCAATGGTCATCTAGTTCCAGCTTCCCACCATGGGCAGGAACATCTCCTACTAGACCAGGTTGCTCAAGGCCCTGTCCAACTTGGCATTGAACGCCTCCAGGGAGGGAACATCCACGGCTTCCCTGGGCAACCTGTCCCAGACTCTCCCCAGCTTCACTGTAAAGAATTTCTTCCTAATATCCAGTCTAAATGTACCCTCTTCCAGCTCAAAGCCTTTCCTCCTTATCCTGTCACTATAAGCCCCTGTAGCAGCTCATCCAGAAAGATCTTATGTGAGAGACTCTTGAGGTTTCTGAGGTAGGAAGCTGTCAGGTCTTTGCTCCTGCTGTGTTTGAAAGATAGGTGGATGTTTTGAGCATGTCCATAGTTATTGAACTAATTTGCAGATGTTAATTTGTTTTCAGGGCCTGAACTGTGTTCTAATCAATCAGGAGCTCTCAGTGTTAGCCACCTGCTTGGTCCATGAGCCACAAACGTCAGACTTCGTGGATTAGCTGGATGTTGGTATGTAATAAGCCATGGGTTTGGTCAGTTGATGAAGGGAGGCTTGCAGTCTTGGTGGTGGGTGTGATGATTCCAGAGCAGGACATGCCTCCCCAGGAGTGTGGTAGGCAGTGGGTCAGGGATCCTCTGCTCCATCAGAGACGTGCTTGGTGTCAAGACCTCTGTTGATGGCATTGCTATTGCTGTGGCCAGCTTCACTCCTTTCTCTGGCAGCAAGTGTGACCTGGAGTACAACTGCAGACAGCTGATAAGTGGGCAGGAGGTGTCCTGGCGCATGAGTCTTGGTGAGTTCAATAAATGCTTTTTCAGAGGCAAACAAAGCAAGCTCCTGTTTAAACTTTTGCCAGTTGTGACCTTTTTAGTGCTAAACAGCTTGTAATGAAGTTGCTTAACATGTGGCACAGGATTAAATTGTCACAACTTTATTATTAGCAGTGATCTTTGATGTTTTACCTTTTGATAACATCTTTTGGTTGGGTTTTTCAGATAGTTTTAGAAGCGTGGAAATCAAGCTCATCAAGATAGTGAAGCAAAGTTGGACCTTTCTAACTTTAATGAGATAAGCTACAGTGAGAGAGTAAGGCATGGCAGGTCAGAGATACCAAAGTGAGAAATAGCAAGGGTTCCTCTCAAGGATCAGGCAGTAAAGTCTCACTCAGTAATTTAGGAAGAGATCTATTGAATAGCTTAAAAGTCTGAGGAGAGCCTCCCCTTGCCTGGGGTCAGAGAAGGGAGTGTGACTTTTGGCTCCTGAGACCCCAATTCTCAGTTGCTCTCTTTGAACCAGAATGTAAGGTAACAAGAAAGAAGGATAGCTGCGATCCACCTTTGTATTCTGGGACAACTGACGGCTTTTAGGTATAATATTAGAGCAGCTTTCAGAGTGTCCTGAAATTGCACTGTGCTTTGCCAGCCAGAGAAGGGCCATTGTGTAAGGTCCTTACAGTTTGCACGCTCTCTGCTGCTACTCTGACTTTGGCCTGCTCCCAGTCCATCTTCTTCTCAGGATGACATCCCTAACTCTTCAAAGCCTTTTTATATCTCCAACCCGGTGGAGCAAATGGACTCCATAAACTCAAGAGCTCTCAAGATCAAAAGCTGTGTATCCTACTGAACCTGAACTCAAACAAAGGTGGCAGGAGGTCTGTGTGGGTAAGGAAGGAGCTTCTGACAAGGAGCAAAGTCCCACACTCAAAGATACCCATGCACAAGTACAGAAGCTTTTATTTCCCACGTGCACAGAATCTCATCCAAAGCTGTGCTCAGGTGAAGCTTGCAGTACAGGTTAGGGGTTGACTTACTGGAAAGTACCTCTGTGGAGAAGGGCCTTGGAGCCCTCATGGACAAGTTGTCAATGCGACAGCAATGTGGCCTTGTGGCAAATGGGGTGCTTTAAGAAGAGTGTGACCATCAAGCTGGGGGAGGTTCTCCTGCCCTTCTACTCTGTCATGATGAGACCATATCTGGAGTATTGTGTCCAGTTCTGGGCTCCCCATTCAAGAGGGACTGGGAACTACTGTAATGAGTCTAGGGGAAGCTATGAGGATGATGAAGGGACTGGAACATCTCTCTGCTGAGGAAAGGCTGAGAGACCTGGGGCTGTTTAACCTGGAGAAGAAAAGGCTGAGAGGGCATCTGATCAGTGTTTACAAATACCTGAAGGGTGAAGGAAGAGAGGGGGCCAGGCTGATTTCAGTGGAGCCCAGTGATAGGACAAGGGGCAATGGACACAAACTGGAACACAGGAAGTTGCACTTCCACATGAGGAAAAGCTTCTTTACATTAAGGGGGTGCTGGAGCCCTGGAGCAGGTTGCCAAGAGCGGTTTTGGGGTCGACTTGCCCAACCCGTCTGGATGTGTTCCTGTGTGGCCTTCCCTAGGTGATCCTGCTTTGGCAGAGGGGTTGGACTTGATATCTCCAGAGTTCCCTTCTTAATCCCTGCCATTCTTTGACTCTTGGATTTTTCTGTAAAGCTGCATACTCCTTCTCTTAAAACTGCTGCAATTTGATTCCTGTTTATGAGGCCTGTAAGGCCGTAAATAAGATTAATACGGAGATATACTTACAATGATGCAGCTGCCTTGCTTGGAATGAGCTTCCTTTAAGTGGATAGTGATCCAAAATTGCATTCTTCAGAAACTGTGTTAAAGCACATTTTTGACATTGATCATTTTAGTTGTTCTTCAATTGCTTTTTGAATTGATCACAATGAAACTGTCTGTGTTTTAGCTGGTTATCTTTAGAGCTGAACATGAAATGATCAAACTGAGCTGGGGAGAGTGTCAGAATAATGTCTGATTTTCTGGCAAAATGTCTGTTAACTGAAACCTTCTACACTTAAACACCTTCAAAACAGGAAATCCCAGTCACATGCAAGGAGCATGTGGGTCTTGGGGGTGGGGGTGGGGGGGCTGCATGATTGGAAATATCTCAGGAAAGAAAAAAAAATGATCTCTGTAAATATCAAGACACTGTTTTGCAAGTTGGTCTCTTCTCCCAGGCAACCAGCACCAGAACAAGAGGACACAGTCTCAAGCTGCACCAGGGGAGGTTTAGGCTGGATGTTAGGAAGAAGTTCTTCCCAGAAAGAGAGATTGGCCACTGGAATGTGCTGCCCAGGGAGGTGGTGGAGTCACCATGACTGTTTTAGTGTTTAGGAAGAGACTGGATGGGGTGCTTGGTGCCATGGTTTAGTTGATTAGGTGGTGTTGGATGACAGGTTGGACTCTATAATCTCAAACGTCTCTTCCAACCTGGTTTATTCTAGTCTAGTCTAGTTTAGTCTAGTCTAGTCTAGTCTAGTCTAGTCTAACATTTTAACCAGGAAAGATGCAAAATATTTATAGATTCATGGAACAGTTTTCATTGGAAGGGACTTTAATGATCATCTACTTGCAATGCCCCTGCTATGGGCAGGGAAGCCTCCCACTAGAACAGCTTGCTCAAGGCCTCGTCCAACCTGGCCTTGAGCACCTCCAGGGAGGGGGCATCCACGATCTGGAGTTGCAGAAGCTGTGGAAAAAGGCTCAAGGCAAAATGGAAGTTGGTCTATCTCTACCTGACACTTTCCACCGTGGGTCTGCTTTTTGTTTGTCCCTGAAGCTATTCCCGCGTCTGCGATCAGCTGCATCCAAATTGCCGTGGTGATTCCGTGTGTGCAAGCAGAATTTATTCATCCAGCATTTGTCTCATGAGCAGTGATGTATGGCTGGCTGTCCATTTGTTGCTTGGGATTGCAGTGTCAGAACTGGCTTCTCTTGAAAGGATGAGATGGAACAAAACCGGGAAATGTATATTTGGGTCCTACCCCTGCCCTTCACTGATACAGCAAGAAGACTTCAGGGTTTCCTTGTGAAGTGGAACTTTGTCCCCTGTCACTTCCAATGTTTTGCTTCACAGACAGCTGAGGGTTGGATGTTGTAGTTTTGTAATTTAGTCCCATTGACTGTGCCACTTACTGTGCTTAGTCATCTGCTGAAAATCCTTTTGTGAAGATCAAGACTCTAACACAATGCGGAGTATTTTATCCTACCTACTTATGCATGGCTAACATCCTTGGCTTTTATCTTTAGCTTGCTGCTACAGATATAATGAAATATTTATTCAGCTGTTAAGGATCAGAGTTTTCCTGCTCTCGTGATTAGATGATCTGCAGAGGATGTTCCTTAGAGAGGAGCAAGGCTCTGGTGTTCTCCAGCACTGCTGTCAGGAGAAGGCTGTGTGCCGAGGTGAGGCATGTGTCCTTGTTTTCATAGGCTGAACCGTTTTTGCTGAAAGAAATCAGCTTCACAGGGAAGGACCTTGAAGTCCTGGTAGGCAATAAGCTGTCCATTAGTAAGCAATTAGTGGTCTCCAGGAGCCGAGGGGGATTCTCCCCCTCTACGCTGCACTGGTAAGGCCACACCTTGAGTCCTGTGTCCAGTTCTGGGCCCCTCACTTCAGGAAGGATGTTGACTTGCTGGAACGTGTCCAGAGAAGGGCAACAAAGTTGGTGAGGGGTTTGGAACACAAGCCCTGTGAGGAGAGGCTGAGGGAGCTGGGGTTGCTTAGCCTGGAGAAGAGGAGACTCAGGGGTGACCTTATTGCTCTCTACAACTCCTGGAAGGGAAGTTGTAGCCAGGCAGAGGTTGGTCTCTTCTTCCAGGCAGCCAGCACCAGAACAAGAGGACACAGTCTCAGGCTGCACCAGGGGAGGTTTAGGCTGGATGTTAGGAAGAAGTTCTATGCAGAGAGAGTGATTGCCCATTGGAATGGGCTGCCTGGGGAGGTGGTGGAGTCACCATCATTGGAGGTGTTCAGGAGGAGACTTGATGGGGTGCTTGGTGCCATGGGTTAGTTGATTAGGTGGGTTGGGCTGGTTGATAGGTTGGACGTGATGATCTTGAAGGTCAGCATGTGTGATCTTTGAATTTCAGCATGTCTTGTGATGTCACTGGTGGTGCCAGCATTCAGCTTGACTCCTGATCATCTAGTAAATGCTGTGGGTTTCAGTTGGTGAGGTGGTTTGATGCCTTTTTATAGGATGTTATAATGATCTGCAGTGAGTGCAATGCTGTGCCACTATAAAAATCAGATTTCTAGGAAAGGATAAATTTTGTTTCTTCCCATTTTCTGGGGGTTTTGGTTCCTTTTCTCTGGAGCTTTTTTGCCCTGTTGATTTGATGCAGGCTATTCTGAGCATCTCACTTGAGGAATATATTCCTCTACAGATGAAACCAGCTGAGGGGGAAAAAAAAATGTTCAATATATTTAGCTCACCATATGTTTTCAGAAAATTCTTTTTCCTGCAATGAACATTCTTAAAACCCAAGCTTGCTAATAGGCCAGCATATGTTCATTTGCTTGTCAAGACCTAGAGTGTGCTTTAAACAAGGTACAGTAAATGGTGAAGATGAGGGAAGGAGAAAATGTAATTAAATGACCTCTGCTTTCCTCCTCAACAGTCATACGCCCACACACCGTAAGGAATCACCAGTTTCTTGATGCTGGGCAAGTTGTCTTCTTTCCATTAGGTTAAGCATTCATTGTAAGGGTGCATGAACTTCAAATTGAAGTCTGCTTTTCTCTAACATGGAAAAAAATCCCAGTCAAATGAATGCTTCTGACAATGATGACAGTGACAATAATAATCACAGAATGACACAGAGTCACAGAATCACCAAGGTTGGCAGAGACCTCAAAGATCATCAAGTCCAACCTGTCATCACGGACCTCATGACTAAACCACGGCCCCAAGTGCCACGTCCAATCCCCTCTTGAACACCCCCAGGGATGGTGACTCCACCACCTCCCTGGGCAGCACATTCCAATGGCTAACAACTCTCTCTGGGAAGAACTTTAACTTGTTAAAAAATGTGGCCATGGCACTCTGGGACATGGTTTAATGGCCATGGTGGTGTCAGATTGATGGTTGGACTTGATCCCAGAGGTCTTTTCCATCTGAAACAGTTCTATGACTCTGTGACTTGTGCCTGCCATGAAACTAAATAGAGTTTGGCACATGGTCTGTTTGTATTGTTTAACTTCGTACTGCCATAGTGGCCTGGAGTAGGAAGGATAAGGGAATAGGTTGAGTTGTAGGGAAATAAAGAATCCTTCCCTGGAGATGCTTGAGCTGAGATATGCTGGAGGTGGCACATGCTCAGAGTGTGAGGCTGAGCTCCAGGGAGAAAGGGTATTTCAGGGAAGCATAGGAGCCTGGTACTGTGATATTTTATTTCTTTTTGAGTTCTGAGAAGGCTAGAAATGGCCCCTGCTATGCTCCAGGTATTTCTGACACATGTTAGAAATACATGACAAAAATACCCTTAGTGCAGAGGTACCAATGAATATTTCAAGGAAAGTGACAGTGAAATGAATTTAGAGTTGAGAGTTCACATTAATAATGCAGGCTGATCTGCAGCACCTTCATTTTTCATCTGTAAAATGGGGGTAATGATGCTGACCCAGTTTGTAAATGGGCCCTGACATCATCTAATGGAAAGCATCATCAAGAGGAGTGGCAGTGTTTAGAAATTCATCTTAGAGATGCAGTATAATTGTTTCAAAGGAGCTTATCCTACCCTACCATGCTCCTCTGAACAGTCCCTCTCCAGCTTTCTTGTAGCCCCTTCCAGATACTGGAGGGCCACTATAAGGTCTCCCCAGAGTCTTCTCCTCTTCAGGCTGAATGGTCCCAATGCTCATAGCCTGTCTTCATAGGAGAGATGCTCCAGCACTCTGATCAGCACTCCGATCCATGTCCTTCCTGTGTCGAGGGCTCCAGAGCTGGGCACAGTATTCCACAGTAGAGTAGAGGGGCTGAATCACCTGCCTTGACCTGCTGGCCAAGCATCTTTTGATGCAGCCCTACACAAGGTTTGCACGTTGCTGTCACGTGTCCAGCTTCTCATAGGCACTTAACTAGAGAAAGACACTGAGATGCTTTTTACTGATGTGTTTTGCTGACCTTGCTTATGTTGTTTTTTAAAAGACCTTGGCTTCTGATCTTAACCACACATGAGACCAGAACAAGGCTGACCTTACAGTAACAGCTGGCAAGAATAATCCCCTGCACCAGCACAGGTTAGGGATTGACCTGCTGGAAAAAGCAGCTCCATGGAGGACGACCTTGCAGTCCTGATGGACAATAATTTGGCCATGAGAGAACAATGTGCCCTGCTAGGCAAGAGTGTTAAAGGTATCCTGGGGTGCACTAAGAGCATGACAAGCAAGTCAAGGGAGGTTCTCCCACCCCTCTACTTTGCCCTGGTTGTGTCCAGTTCTGGGCTTCTCAGTTCAAGATGGAAAGGGGAACAGAGGCTGTGAGGATGATGGACTGGAACATCTGCTGATAAGGAAAGGTTGAGAGACCTGGAGGCTGTTTAGTCTAGAGAAGAGGAGGCTGAGGGGGGATCTGATCAATCAGCCTTAAGGATGGGTGTCAAGAAGGAGCCAGTCTCTTTTCAGTGGGGTCCTGTGATAGGACGAGGGGCATCAGACACGAACTGGAACCCAGGAAGTTCCCCCTCAACATGAGCAAAAAATGTCTTTGCTGTGAGGGTGCTGAAACACTGGAGCAAACTGCCCAGACAGGCTGTGGAGTCTCCTTCTCTGGAGCCTTCCCAATCCCACCTGAGTGTGACCTGCCCTAGGTGAGCCTGCTTTGGCAAGGGGGGTTGCACTAGATCTTAGGAGGTCCCTTGCAACCTGTATCATTCTGTGGGTCTGTGGTTGAAAGTTCAGCGAGGAATGGGAAATTCCCTTCCCCTATAGCTCTGTAGCAGGCACTCTGTAATAATTACTCATCAGGCTTTCTCCTTTCATGGTGCTACAAATATTTGCTACAGTTTGGGGGTTTTATTTTTAAGCAGAGTGGACGTTTTTCTAAAGAAGAGGGAGAAATGTGAGAGGTTTTCTTCTCTGAGATGCAAGTTTGGTGGCTTTGGTAATTTATAATCTGGAGGGGTTTGAGGAGTAAGTGTTACTCCTCCCTGGCTTTTGTTGATGTGATTTGACAGAGCAAGAAATAAAATGCTAAAGCAATCTTGCATCTGAAAACAAAGCTGGGAATAGAGCAGATGTCATTTTGCAAATGAGGAGTGAAAAGGGTTTTGTGTTTGCCAGCATGCACAGTTTAAGATCATTTCAGTGCATCAGGAAATGAGCTTTAAATGATTCTAGAGTGGTTGGTAAGCAGGAGCAACACAGTTAAATTTATTAAGGCTTTTTGGGGTTTTTTTTTGGTCGGTTATTTTTTGGGTTTGTAAATAATTGATAGAATGGTGCCCTGAGAGTACATTATGTAGCATGAAATGATGCCTCACGTAAAGAGATGGAGCACACTCTTCCTCCTGCTTGATGCTAGATGCCACACTGAGTGATCAGAGAATGATAGAATTGGTTCAGCTGGGAAAGACTTCTAAGATCATTGAGTCCAAGCATCAACTTAACACCAGCATGGCCATTAAACCATGTCCCAGAGTGCCATGTCCACAGGTTTCTTGAACACCTCCAGGGATGGTGACTCTACCACCTTCCTGGGCAGCCTGTTCCAATGCCTCTCTCAGTCAATAGTTTTCCCCTAATATCCAACCTAAACTTTCCCTGACACAATTTCAGGTCATTTCACAGAATCACAGAATCACCAAGGTTGGAAGAGACCTCAAAGGTCATCCAGTCCAACCTGTCACCACAGACCTCATGGCTAAACCATGGCACCAAGTGCCGCATCCAATCACCTCCAGGGACGGTGACTCCACCGTCTCCCTGGGTAGCACATTCCAATGGTGAACAACTCTCTCAGTGAAGAACTTTCTCCTCACCTTGAGCCTAAACTTCCCCTGGCACAGCTTGAGACTGTGTCCTCTTGTTCTGGCGCTGGTTGCCTGGGAGAAGAGACCAAGCCCCCCTGGCTACAACCTGATAGTAAGAAGAGACTAACCTCTATCTCACTGCAGACTCCTTTCAGGTAGCTGTAGAGAGCAATGATTGTGAAGCAGCTCAGTCTGTTTTTTTCCTCCAAGAGCTAAAGGAATGTGGAAAATTGGCAGATGTGTCATTTAAATTAATTTCTCCATCTCCTTACAGCCTTCAGCTTGATGTAGAAATAATAATAATATTAATTAAAAAAGTCAGCCCTGGAGGAGGAGGAAGGCCAGGCTGCTTACTGGAGTTGGCTGGAGGAAAAGATGGGAACTTAATGTTTCCCTCCCTGTCACCTGAATGATCTTCACATCACAGACCTGGTGCTCTGGGTAATTTACTGCTGTGGAACTCATGTTCAGCAGTGCAGTGTTGGACCAAATGGTTCGGAAGGCCTCTTCCAGGCTGGTATTCTGTAAATCATGTGATCTTCCATGCCGAATCCAAATGCTTGGAATTCATCTCTGGCTGTGGGGAGTAGTATATTTGTTCTTTTATGATGGCAACACTGCCATGAATGGTAAAACAGACCTATTTTCAGATTGTCCAGAAGTCACATTTAAGGTAGAACCGTAGAATCAATAAGGTTGGAAGAGACCTCAAAGATCATCAAGTCCAACCTATTACCCAACACCTCATGACTACTAAACCATGGCACCAAGTGCCACGTCCAATCCCCTCTTGAACACCTCCAGGGATGGTGACTCCACCACCTCCCTGGGCAGCACATTCCAATGCGTAACAACTCTCTCTGGGAAGAACTTTCTCCTCACCTCCAGCCTAAACTTCCCCTGGCACAGCTTGAGACTGTGTCCTCTTGTTATGGCGCTGTTTGCCTGGGAGAAGAGACCAAGCCTCTCCTGGCTGCAACCTCCCTTCAGGTAGTTGTAGACAGCAAGAAGGTCTCCCTGAGCCTTCTCCAGGCTAGGCAACCCCAGCTCCCTCAGCCTCCCCTCGTAGGGCTTGTGCTCAAGGCCTCTCACCAGCCTCAAACCATTTCCTGACAACCATTTAAACACCACAAGGATGGTGTTCATCCTCCAACTTCATTCCATTCCCCCTAGTCTTATCACTCCCTGAGAGCCTGAGAAGTCCCTCCCCAGCCTTCTTGTAGCCCCCTTCAGATCCTGGAAGGCCACAATTAGGTCCTTCTCTTCTCCAGACTGAACAGCCCCAACTCCTTCAGTCTGTCCTCATAGGAGAGGTGCTCCAGCCCTCTGCTCATCCTCGTGGCTCTAATGTTATCTACTAACTATTTTACCCCTAAGAATAATGTGAAAACAACAGCAAATGTAAATATTCTGTTTGACTACTGTAGGGTTGAACTAGGTGATCTTTTGAGGTCCCTTTCAACCCCTGACATCCTGTGATTCCTTTGAGTGGTCAGGCATTGGAACAGGCTGCCCAGGGAGGTGGTGGAGTCGCAGTCCTTGGAGGTGTTCAAGAAGTGTGTAGATGTGGAGCTTCAGGATACAGTGTAGTGGGCATGGTAGCTGGGTTATGGTTGGACCTGATGATCTTAAAGGTCTTTCCCAACCTTAATGATTCTATGGTTACTATGTACTCATAGGTGGTATGCAAATGACTATGCAAATGATTAATGGGTAATATGTCTTTTGTCAGATAACACTCAGATGTTGTCAAGACATTACCAGAAGCTCTGGAAGGGACTTCAAGGAATTCATTTACTGTGTCAGGCATTGGAATGGGCTGCTGGGGGAAGTGGTGGAGTCACCATCCTTAGAGGCATTTAAAAGACATGTGGTAGTGTTTAATGACATGGTTTAGTGGTAGTGACTTAGCAATGCCCACTGTATACTGCCAAGTCAAGAAACGCAGCGAAGAATCCACACTGAGGGCAATAACCCAGAAGCTCTTGATGCTCATCTGTGGTCTCTGTTAAGGGATGGGGGCCCAGGAGAACCCATGGCATGTGGGGAAGTGGGAGTGGGACCCAGAAATACAGTGTGGGAAGAGGACCTAGAACCACTAGACTGGGGGCAGGGGCAGCTTGGTAGAGGATGTACCAAACCCATCCCTGTGTAGAGATTTCTGGTGCTCAACGTGATGAAAATGGAGCTAATAGGAAGCAAAGAACTGAGAGGTGTTACGAAGCACTCATTGAACCTCTTCCTCAGTAGCAACAAAGAAATATGACCCTTTTACAGCACTGAAACTGAATAGGATAAAGAGTGAAGGTTTTTGTCTGGTATTTCTGAGTCCAGCTACTACGACTTGCATTAAAAGTCTTCTCTCAGCTCTGTCAGTGCTTTGCTCTTTGGTGGTGTTTTGTTTCCCTTACTGCTTTCTCTCTGACGTGTTTCTCCCTGAACTGAACGCTTTCAGTTGTCATTTCAGTCCTTCTGCTATCTGATTATCTTGTAGTCTTTGAAGTGGGAGGTAGAGTGGAAGGAATTGGTGCACCCCGCTCTGGGTGTTGTGGTGGTGGGTGGAGTGACCCCTGAGGATGATCTCTCTAGCAGGGCTTTTGAAGGCAAGGTGAGAAGACAGCATTAATGAGACACTCTGAAAATCCCGTTGCTTGTTTTCAGGAGCTGTGCTCTTCTAGTTCAAACTGAGTATCTGAGCATACAGCTGGGGTAAGAGGGGGATATTTGAAGATACAGAGATCAGTAAAACAATTTAAATGATGTTCCTGCCTTGATTTAGGAGAAGCTTTCTCCCCTTCAGCTGCTTTGTCCTCAGTGCTGGATATTTGTCTTTTCCTCCTGGCTGCTGGCACTTATGGCCATTGCCTGGTGTTATCACAGCCAACTTGTCTGGATGTCCTTTTGCTGTGGGATGTTGCTTTGCTCAAGAATGGTTCTTCTCTGTTGGTCTTGTATAATTACCATCATGCTTTATCTAAATTCATTCTAACACAATCTGATTTCTCAGCAAAAGAGTTGTAGAATGATAAAATGGTAGAGGTCGGAAGGGACCTCCAGACATCATCCTGTCCAACCCCTGCAGAGCAGAATCAACTCGGGCAAGTGTCCAGGTGGGTCTTGGAAGTTTCCAGAGAAGGAGACTACAAAATATCTCTGGGCAGGCTGGTCCAGAGCTCCAGCACCCTTGCAGCAACAAAGCTGGGGAGGGGTTGGAGCACAAGCCCTATGAGGAGAGGCTGAGGGAGCTGGGGTTGCTTAGCCTGGAGAAGAGGAGGCTCAGGGGAGACCTTATTGCTCTCTACAACTACCTGAAGGGAGGTTGTAGGCAGGTGGGGGTTGGTCTCTTCTCCCGGGCAGCCAGCACCAGAACAAGAGGACACAGTCTCAAGCTGCACCAGGGGAGGTTTAGGCTGGATGTAAGGAAGAGGTTCCTCCCAGAAAGAAAGATTGGCCATTGGAATGTGCTGCCCAGGGAGGTGGTGGAGTCACCATCACTGGAGGTGTTTAGGAAGAGACTGGATGGGGTGTTTTGTGTCATGGTTTAGTTGATTAGATGGTGTTGGATGATAGATTGGACTTGATGATCTCAAAGGTCTTTTTTCCATTCCATTCCATTCCATTCCATTCCATTCCATTCCATTCCATTCCATTCCATTCCATTCCATTCCATTCATTCCATTCCATTCCATTCCATCTTATCTTTTACATTGCAAGCATGAAACAGTGTCAAACTGTCCAGTGCCTGACCTGGAGACCTGCAGGCTCTTACCCAGTTAAAGCTACAGATGCATTGGGTTGTTATCAGAGGTGGAGCCAAATCCATGGGTACACTTTTGTCTTGGGAAAATTGCTCCATGGCTTCCTAATCTTCAAACTGGTCATTTTGTCTGTATGGTACAGAGGACCACAAGAATGGCAAGGTCACTGCTATGTCTCTGCTGATAATATTCCACCTCCAGCAGTTTGCGTGCCCCAGCCACTCTTCACCTTGAGGCTAATGAGGAGGGGGTCGGTCTCTTCTCCCTAGTATAAGGCATTAGAACATGAAGAAATGGTCTGAAATTGTGCCAGGTGAGGTTTAGGTTGGATATTAGGACAAATTTCATTATGGAAAGAGTGGTCAGGCATTGGAACAGGCTGCCCAGGGAGGTGGTGGAGTCATTGTCCCTGGAGGTGTTCAGGAAATGTGTCAACATGGCAATGGGGACGTGGTTTAATGGCCATGGTGGTCTTGAGGCAATGGTTGGACTTGATGATCTTGGAGATCTCCTTCTACTGAAACATTTCTGTGACTCTGTGTTTCTATTAATCTCATGAGCTCACAGATTCCAGCAGGAGTGGACCATTGTCCTCCACCTCAGGATGCAAACTGGTGGACAGAAAGAGAAATTCTCTGTTGGGGTCTATGAGCGTTCCTTCACAGGCTTGTTAATATTTGTCATTGATCAAAGCCCAGTTTGCTACAGTGGGAACAAATTGACCCTCAGGCTTTTATAGATGGTTCTTAACTAGTTGCCAAATAGAGAGGCTGATTTTTGTCACTTTTAAAGAGGCTTCTCTTCTCCAAGTCATTGAGCTTATTGCATACTGCTTTAAATAACCTGTTTGTAATCACTGCTGATTGTTTCACTCTGTTGATTTAGCAGCCTAAATATATTTATACAATCTGTCTCTGTTCCCCTGTGCCTAGCATTAATGCATTTGATCATTTTGCTTCTCTTATCACTGTCAGGTGACTCTGCACAGACTCATACATGGTGTAGTCTGCTGCTCTCTGCCTTCTCGGCATGCTTCCTACCCTGGGAGTTTGGAGCTATCTTTCATATGAACCAAACCTTCTGCCTTGCATTTTCCTTTTTGAGTGATTTGCAGAATCACAGGGTGATTTTTGAGCAGACCTTATATGTCATCTAGTTCCACCCCCTGTCATGGGCAGGGACATCTCCTAATGGACCGTTTGGAGGTGTTCAAGAGGGGATTGGACATGGCCCTTGGTGCCATGGTTTAGTAGTCATGAGGTGTTGGGTGACAGGTCGGAGGTCTGAGGTACTTTCCAACCTGATTGATTCTATTGATTTGATGATTCTGTGATCATTCTCTTAGCTGTTTAATATAAAAGTAAGAGGCATCCTCAGTTACAAACCCAAGATCTGAACAGTGAATAACTCACTGTCCAGCATCTATGGATATTTTTGTTAAGAAAACACATTTCATCTGTCCTCCTGTGTCCTTTTGATCCTTTCTGCCCTCTTGTTTGCCTTTGACTCTTTCTTTACCCTCCTGGTGTCTTCAGGGACTCCTAGAATTTTCCTATTCAAACAACTGAGGGACGTGCCATCTGTCAAGCAGGCACACAAGTGCCCTGAAGATGGTCTAGTTCAGCAAGTGCACTTGCATAAGGCAAGACTTTCTTTTGTGACATGAGAGCCAAGACTCTGAATAGGATCATGGCATCAAGGTCATCTTCTACAGTGAAAAGTCCAATTATGAGCAGTGTCTGAAGAAATTCATGCTGGGTTTGGACATTGAGCCACCTCACACTGGTTTCCAGGTTCCCAGGTCCATTTTCAGAGGAATTTAGGTGTATAGTGCTCAAGACTTTTAATATAATTATTACTTTTCTTTGGTTCTTTTATTTATTTATTTAATGTATTTTTCTTTCTATTTTTTCTGTTCTACTCCTCTCTCTTTTTTCTGATCCCTTTTCTATTCTTTTTTTTTTTTTCCTGATCCTGTTTCTCTTTTTTTCTGATCCTTTTTCTATTCATTTTTTCCTGATCTTTTTTTCTATTTATCTTTTTCTTTCTGATCCTTTTCTTATTTCTCTCTTTATTCCCTGATCCTTTTTCTATTTCTCTTTTTCTCCTGATCCTTTTTCTATTTCTCTCTTTTTTTCCTGATCCTTTTTCTATTTCTCTCTTTTTTTCCTGATCCTTTTTCTATTTCTCTTTTTTTTTCCTTTTCCTTTTTCTATTTCTCTCTTTTCCCTTTTTTTTTCTTCTTTTTCCTTTTTTCTATTTCTATTTCTCTCTTTTTTTTTTTCTGTTCCTTTTTCCTGATCCCTTTTCTATTTCTCTCTTTTTTTTTCTCTATTTCTCTCTTTTTTTCTTCTCCCTTTTCTATTCCTTTTTTCCTGTTCCTTTATTCTATTTCTCTCTTTTTTCTCTCTATTTTTTTTCTTTTCCCTTTTCTATTCCTTTTTTTCCTGTTCCTTTATTCTATTTCTCTTTTTTTTTTTTTCTATTTCTCTCTTTTTGATCCTTTTTTTTTTTCTATTTCTCTCTTTTTTTCCCGGATCCTATTTCCATTTCTCTCTTTTTTCCTTTATTCTATTTCACTTTTCTGATTCTATTTTTTTCCCTGATCCTATTTTTTCTCTTTTTTATCTGATCACTTTTTTTCTTTTTTCTGATCCCTTTTCTATTTCTCTCTTTTTTTTTTTTTCTTTTTTCTCCCTTTTCTATTTATTCTTTTTTTTTTCCTGTTCCTTTATTCTATTTCTCTCTTTTTTTCCCTGATCCTTTTTCTCTTTTTTTCTGATTTTCTGATCTTTTTTTTCCCGGATCCTTTTTCTATTTCTCTTTTTTTTTCCCTGATCCCTTTTCTGTTCCTTTTTCCTGATCTTTTTTTCCCTTTTCTATTTTTCTTTTTTCTGATCTCTTTTTTCCTGATCCCTTTTCTCCCTTTTCTATTTCTCTTTTTTTTTTTCTTCTCCCTTTTCTATTTCTCTTTTTTTTTCTTCTCCCTTTTCTATTTCTCTCTTTTTTTTCTTCTCCCTTTTCTATTTCTCTCTTTTTTTCTTCTCCCTTTTCTATTCCTTTTTTCCTGTTCCTTTTTCTATTTCTCTTTTTCCCTGATCCTTTTTCTATTTCTCTCTTTTTTTTTCCTGATCCTTTTTCTATTCCCTTTTTCCTGATCCTTTTTGTATTTCTCTCTTTGTTTTCCCTGATCCTTTTTCTATGCTCTCTCTTCCCCCTCTCCCCGTTCTTCTCCTTTTCTTTTACTGTTCCTCTCTTTAACAAGACTGCTCCCACTGATTGATGTATATTTAGTGATCACACTCATCATATACTCTCTACTATGATGATTTACAGTCTTTAAGATCCCCTTTTCTTTGACAGCTCCTCCCTACCCACTTTTTTTGTCTCTGTGTGGCAGACACTGCAGCAATGTTGTGGTGCTGACAAAATGGGAGCTACAAAGAAGCACTTATCAACCTAACGGAGCTGTGGAAGGAGAAGGGAGGAGGGAGAATGTGAGTATTAAAGTCCATTTTCTGTTACCTCAGCCACCTGAGCAACCAGTGTTTGTATTGAAAAGTCATGCTCATAATTCTGGGGGGGGAAACCCCAACAACACAAACCCAGAATAAAACAAAGCAAAAATCATCATCAACAACAAATCTCCAGATCAAATTTTCTTGAAAGATGTTAGTCTGGTCACTTAATGGGAGGATGACACTGGATGTAGGGAGTCTCACAGGGATCTTTATGAGGCCCAGGCCCTGTATATTTCTGTAGCAAAACATGTCTCTTTCCCAGAGGGCTGATAATATTCTCAATTGCTGAGATGGTGGCTGTGATCTCCAGCGGGCAGGAACGGAGCTTCAGGGTCTTGTGCACTTGTGTGTTAATCTGAGAAGGCAGAAATGCCAGACAGAGAGAAAAGTTTCCCGGGATCTAAAGATTCTTGGCTCGTTATTGAGAAATAAATTGCACTGGCATTTACTGTTTCCTGGTAAGTGACCACAATCTCTCAGTTTTGTCACTACCCAGCAAACCAGAGCTGGAGGGAGTAGCCTTCTGAGAATTCCCATCTAAGGAGCAGGGATGCTTCCTGATTAAACACCTCCTGCAAAAATACCCAACTCATGGAAATGAGCAGGGTTGGTACCTCCCTTCAGCTTAACTGTTTCCTGTTTCCCATAAGACATCCTTTCACTGAGTTTCTTAAGCCATATGAACAGGCACAGCAACAACAGAAGCAAATCAAGGGTTGGCTTATAGCTTATAGGCTCTTTATGATCTCACAGTACTGTGGCAGGTTGGACCTGATGATCTGTGAGGTCTCTTCCAACCTTGGTGATTCTGTGTGTGTGTGTTGGTGGTACTGTTTCTGAACTGGAGCTGGAAAAAAACCATATATATTTGAAGCAAGCAGCACAATGAATATGTGGGTGTGGGTTTGTTTGTTTGTTTTATCCTGATATTGAAATATCTGTGTAAACACTTGCATAAACAGAAGCCTTTCTTGCTAAAAACATTATCAGGGGAATAGTTTAGGAAGAACATATTTTGGCCATCTGTCTGGCTAGATGTATGTTGATTTTTCTCTCCTTCTCCTTCTCCCCCTCTCCCTTCTCCTTCTCCCCCTCTCCCTTCTCCTTCTCCTCTCCTACTCCCCCTCTCCCTTCTCCTACTCCCCCTCTCCCTTCTCCTACCCCCCTCCCCCCTTCCCTTCTCCCTCTCCCCTCCTTCTCCCCTCTCCTTCTCCCCCTCTCCCTTCTCCTTCTCCCCCTCTCCCTTCTCCTTCTCCCCCTCTCCCTTCCCCCTTCTCCCCCTCCCTTCCCCTTCTCCCTTCTCCCCCTCCCTTCCCCTTCTCCCCCTCTCCCTTCCCTTCTCCCCCTCTCCCTTCCCCTTCTCCCCCTCTCCCTTCCCCTTCTCCCCCTCTCCCTTCCCCTTCTCCCCCTCTCCCTTCCCCTTCTCCCCCTCTCCCTTCCCCTTCTCCCCCTCTCCCTTCCCCTTCTCCCCCTCTCCCTTCCCCTTCTCCCCTCTCCCTTCCCCTTCTCCCCCTCTCCCTTCCCTTCTCCCCCTCTCCCTTCCCTTCTCCCCCTCTCCCTTCCCCTTCCCCCTTCCCTCCTTCTCCCCCTCTCCCTTCCCCTTCTCCCCCTCTCCCTTCCCTTCTCCCCCTCTCCCTTCCCCTTCTCCCCCCTCCCTTCCCCTTCTCCCCCTCTCCCTTCCCCTTCTCCCCCTCTCCCTTCCCCTTCTCCCCCTCTCCCTTCCCTTCTCCCCCCTCTCCCTTCTCCTAACATAGTAACTACTACATTCAGTTATTTCTTGTCCCTGACTTGCTCTTTGCTCTGTGACTGATGTCTGTGTCAGGTGGTATTGTTTTGTTGCCCTCTCCTCTGTGTCTGAAGCTCAAATCCACAGAAAAGCTATCAAATATTTGGGAAATGCCTGTGCCCTCTGTATATTTGACTGTTCTGACAAACAAGACTGCACCTGTGCTGTAATACTTTTGTTAAGTGGGTCAACAGAATGAGGAGGCAAGGAAGGAGTCTTTACATTTGGACAATGGTTTACAAGTAGCTATTTTGTACTCTTTGCCCACCTCACATGTGAACAAAGCAGATTTAATTGCTTTCCTTGTTCACAGATGCCATATAAATAGCAGCTGCAAAAGTACTGTGCACTCTGCATAGCTGGATGTTGTTTCCTTTCACAGTCTTTCTGTAGTTTATTTCAGGTATTACCTTAGGTATTTCTGTCTCTTCTATCTCTCTTTTCTCTTAGGTACCATTTCAGGTACTTCTGTCTCCCTTTTCATCATGATATTTCAACTACTTATAACCCTTAATGTATTTTCCTTGTAACATCTCTCAAAGAAAGGGTGGCACTATTGTCTTTTTTTTTCCCCCTTCCTCTCCTCTCCCTTCCTCTCCCCTCCCTTCCTCTCCCCTCCCTTCCTCTCCCCTCCCTTCCTCTCCCCCTCCCTTCCTCTCCCCTCCCTTCCTCTCCCCTCCCTTCCTCTCCCTCCCTTCCTCTCCCCTCCCTTCCTCTCCCCTCCCTCCCTCTCCCCTCCCTCCCTCTCCCCTCCCTCCCTCTCTCCCCTCCCTCCCTCTCCTCTCCCTTCCTCTCCCGGTCTGTGAGCTAGTTTAGCTCTTTTGGTCTCATCTGCTGGAATCTGTTTTTCTCCTTTCTAATCCTATATGTGGTGGTCACAGATTTTTACAGGAACATTTCACCCGGGACATGCTTAGCTAACTGATTTCTAGTGTGAAATAGTTTCATGCTTGGTATTCACAGTCATGACAAAATCTGTTTTATTAAGTAGTATTTCTCTATTATTTTTGTTTCACTTTTTGTTTTTGCAGTGGGATGTATTGATAATTCAATTCTATCCCTCGGGATTTGTTGGACCTGCATGTGAGGTTTTAGCAGGCACGATTGGTTTGTGTCTCTAGTTTAACACAGAATCATAGAATCAATAAACTTGGAAAAGACCTCAGAGATCATCAAGTCCAACCTGTCACCCAACACCTCATGACTGACTAAACCATGGCCTCAAGTGCCACATCCCTTTTTTTGAACACCTCCAGGGATGGTGACTCCACCACCTCCCTGGGCAGCACATTCCAATGATGAATGACTCTCTCAATGAAGAACTTTCTCCTCACCTCCAGCATAAACCTCCCTGGTGCAGCTTAAGAGTGTGTCCTCTTGTTCTGGTGCTGATTGCCTGGGAGAAGAGACCAACCCCCTCCTGGTTACAACCTCCCTTCAGCTAGTGGTAGAGAGCAATAAGGTCTCCCCTGAGCCTCCTCTTCTCCAGGCTAAGCAACCCCAGCTCCCTCAGCCTCTCCTCATAGAGCTTGTGCTCCAAACCCCTTTATTCTTTAGTTTTTCTCTATTTTGTCTTTATCTCTATTTTGACAGTATTTATTTAATTCAAAAAATTGAAGATATGTTCTGCAAGTGCAGGTGCAGCTGGTCTGGATCATACAGTGTCTGCCCCTTAAATTGTCCCTGTGTTAAAAGGCTCCACAACCTAAATACTAACCACAACAGAGAACCAAAATGCACAGGGTTTTTTTTTCTTACGAACTTAATCTTGCAGGGGATTGTTTGCAGCCACAGTGATTATCCTGGTCATTAACTCTCCCTTCATAATATATTCATTTTCCTGGCATGGGAAAAACAAAACCTGATGAGGTGTCTATTTAAATATTGCTCTGGCTTTGCGTTAAATCCATTGTGGAGGCTGCCGTGAGATCTGCAGCCTAAACAAAAAGCCTCACTTGCAGCTTGGTGTTGCTGAAGTGCTTGTGGATGGTGTGCAGTGGCAGGTCCTGTAAAGCAGTGCAAATGTTTCTGTCTCAAGATGTGCAAGGCCCTGCCCGTGGCAGGGGGGTTGGATCTAGATGATCTTAAAGGACCCTATTACAAGAGGGATGTGGACGTGCTGGAAGGCGTCCAGAGAAGGGCCACAAGGATGAGCAGAGGGCTGGAGCACCTCTCCTGGGAGGACAGACTGAAGGAGTTGGGGCTGTTCAGTCTGGAGAAGAGAAGGCTCCCAGGTGACCTCATTGTGGCCTTCCAGGATCTGAAGGGGGCCTCCAAGAAGGCTGGGGAGGGACTTCTCAGGATCTCAGGTAGTGATAGGACTAGGGGGAACGGAATGAAGCTGGAGGTGGGGAGATTCAGGCTAGATGTGAGGAGGAAGTTCTTCACCATGAGAGTGGTGAAGCCCTGGAATGGGTTGTCCAGGGAGGTGGTTGAGGCCCCATCCCTGGAGGTGTTTAGGAGCAGGCTGGATGAGGCTCTGGCCAGCCTGATGTAGTGTGGGGTGTCCCTGGCCATGGCAGGGGGGTTGGAACTAGATGATCCTTGTGGTCCCTTCCAACCCTGACTGATACTATGATACTATGACCCTCCCAGCTCAACCCATTGTATAATTCCAGAGAGGTTTTGAAGATCTCCAAAGGAAACTCCACAGCATTTCTGGGCAGCTTAGTCCAAGGCTCTGTCACCCTCAAAGTAAAGAAGTTTCTCCTTAATTTCAAATGAAACCTCCTGTGTTCTAGTTTGCACCATTGCCCCTTGTCCTGTTGGGCACCACTTACAAGAGCTCAGCTTCTTTGTCATGACCTCCATCCTTCACACATTTACATGCACTGAGAAGATCCCCTCTCTGTCTGCTCTTCTCCAGGCTATACAGCCCCAGATCTCTCAGCCTCTGCTTCTCAGAGAGATGCTCCTGTTGCCCCCAGAAGTGTGACTCCATGGGCTTGTTTTTACTGCAGATCTCACGAGTAAGCTTTTGCTACGTGGTGTGCTGTTGTTTCACCACAAGGCTTTATTCTGTGTGTATTTTGGATCTTTTGTGTATATTTTGTGCATTTTTCAGCTGGTTGGCCAAAATATTTGAGATTCATCTGATTCTTAAGCAACTCTTCCACTTGAGTTAACGAGGAGCGAGTACAGATGGCCTCTGAATGAGAAAACCGCAATCAACCCACCGCAATCCACTTCACCCTTCAGCCACAAGCTGCACTGTTTCAAATCCTGGAAGTACAGCTCAGGCTGGGATCCACCTGGCTGGAGAGCAGCCCTGTGGAGAGGCATCTGGGGATCTCAGTGGATAGCACTCAGAGGATAACAAGCTGAGCGTGAGTGAACAGTGCGCTGCAGTGACAAAGGCGGCCAACAGGATGCCGGGTTGCATCAACAAGGCCATCACCAGCACAGGTAAAGAAGTCTTTGTCCCACTCTACTCAGGGTTTCTCAGCCCACACCCGGAGGACTGGGTACAGTTTTGGTCCCTGATGTACAAAAAAAGATGGGGACAGGCTGCAGAGAGTCCAGAGAAGGACCACCAGAGTGATCAGAGGAAAGGTTGAGAGAATTGAGTTGGTTCAGCCTTGAGAGAAGGCATAGGGAAGACTTTATTATTATGTACCAGCACATCAAGGGTGGCTACCAAGAAGATGAAGACTCCTTTTTACTAGGAGTTGCATGGACAAGACAAGGGGTGATGTGGACTAGTTACTCCCGGAGAGATTGCAATTAGACTCCAGAAGAAATGTTTCCCCATGAGAACAGTTAGAGATTGAATCACCTCCCAAGGGAAGCAGTGGACTCCCCTCCACTGGACAGTTTGAAGACTCAGCTTGACAGGGTGCTGGGCCAGCTCATTTTAACTACACTATCACCTAGAAAGGTTGCACCAGATGAGCCTTGGGGCCCCCTCCAGCCTGGCATTCTGTGACTCTATGAAAACCAGGATGCAGTGGTACTTCCTCTGTCTTGTGTGCTCTAAACCAACAGCTGGTGTGGAGTGAATCTGGGGAAGCAGGCATTCTTCTGACATGGAGGCTGGAAATCAAGTATTTAATCAATGAAAGTGAGTTTCCTACCCTGGAAATATTGACATTCTCAATGACAGTGGCAACATCAAAGCTTTCTGCTTGAAGCTTTAGCCAACCCTTGAAACATACAGCGGAATATTCTGCTGCTGCTGCTGCTGCTGGTGTATTGGATTTGCACTTGCATCATTTTCTTCCATTAGTTAGGCTCACCCTACTTCACCTTTCCAATTTATTGGAACTTAACTGCTCATTGTCAGCTAACTCAGGAATGCAGAGCCACACTCTGTAGCCCAACATATGGCCTGGAGTTAATAAATTTAAATGCATGAAGTAGAGGAAATTAGAACTAGTATGTTAATGTTGATAGCTTTTACCACAGAACTCTTATTACATCTGTCTCAGAGATTTAGATACATTTTTTTTTCTCAGATGTTCTTCATGCACATCATCTTATACAGATGCACAGTATCACAAGTCTCTCTTTTTTCCCCCCTCCTCTTCATTTCAGAGGTCTAATGGGAAAACAGGAGGTTTTGTACAAATAAAAGTGTTGCATTCGCTGGAATGGAAATAATACAACTTCATCTTTTAGCAAAGATCTTTGCTGACATTCTCATAAGCATGAAGGGGAAGAAAAATGGAAAACTGCATTGGGATGGGGCTGAGAGAAAAGCTTCGTGAAAAAGAAGGAATTTTTTTCCAGTCTCCTCCTTCTCTCATACTGGCAAAACACACCCAGGTGCCGGGTTCTGCACATTGGCCACAGCAACCCCAGGCAGTGCTGGAGGCTGGGGTCAGAGTGGCTGGAGAGCGGCCAGTTAGAGAGGGACATGGGGGTGCTGGTTGATGGTAGGCTGAACATGAGCCTGCAGTGTGCCCAGGGAGCCAAGAGGGCCAATGGCATCCTGGCCTGCATCAGGAACAGTGTGGCCAGCAGGAGCAGGGAGGTCATTGTGTCCCTGTACACTGCACTGGTTAGGCCACACCTTGAGTCCTGTGTCTGTGTCCAGTTCTGGGCCCCTCAGTTCAGGAAAGATGTTGACTTGCTGGAACGTGTCCAGAGAAGGGCAACAAAGTTGGTGAGGGGTTTGGAACACAAACCCTATGAGGAGAGGCTGAGGGAGGTGGGGTTGCTTAGCCTGGAGAAGAGGAGACTCAGGGGTGACCTTATTGCTCTCTACAACTACCTGAAGGGAGGTTGTAGCCAGGCAGAGGTTGGTCTCTTCTCCCAGGCAACCAGCACCAGAACAAGAGGACACAGTCTCAGGGTGCACCAGGGAAGTTTAGGCTGGAGGTTAGGAAGAAGTTCTATACAGAGAGAGTGATTGCCTATTGGAATGTGCTGCCTGGGGAGGTGGTGGAGTCACTGTCATTGGAGGTGTTCAGGAGGAGACTTGATGGGGTGCTTGGTGCCATGGTTTAGTTGTTTAGGTGGGTTGGATTGGTTGATAGGTTGGATGCGATGATCTTGAAGGTCTCTTCCAACCTGGTGAATTGAATTGAACTGAATTGAATTGAATTGAAGTAACCAGGTTGGAAAAGACCTTTGAGATCAACGAGTCCAACCTATCACCCAACACCGTCTAATCAACTGAACCATGACATCAAGTATCTCATCCAGTCTCTTCTTAAACACTTCCAGGGATGGTGACTCCACCACCTTCCTGGGCAGCACATTCCAGTGGCCAATCTCTCTGGGAAGAACTTCTTCCTAACATCCAGCCTAAACCTCCCCTGGCGCAGCCTGAAACTGTGTCCTCTTGTTCTATTTCACCACTCCCATTGCAAACAGCATCCTGTGCAGATACAACCAGAAAAGTGTTATGTTATATATCTGGCTCTATAAGCTACAGGGTTGGTTAATTTGTGCTTTGGTTTTTTGTGTGGGGTTGGTTGGTTTGGGGTATTATTTTTTTTTTGTAAGATCAGACAGCTGACCTGATAAATCTAAATCAAAACTAAATGGGGGAAAAAAACCAACCCAAATCCCATCCATTTTCTGACTGAATCCTCTTTTGTCTGTGGTCCTCAATTCTTTTACCCAAAACCAAACATTTCAAAGAAAAACCAAACCCCAACAAAATATAGTAATAGATATCATCCCCAGAGAGGGGCAGGAAGTTCTCACATCTCCCTTTCATCTGTCCAGCAGTCATCAGGATGCTTGTTGAGGTAACAGGAGATTTGAATGGGTTTTCCTTTGGTGGCAGAGGAAATGTGAATAACCTCCTGGAAAAATATGTGCTTGCCTGATATATGAAACAGGTGTGGATGTCCTGTCTTGGACATTGACTGTGCTCATAATTCTTAGGGGGGTGGGGAACCAGAGACTCAACACAAGGAAGATGTTCTTCACTATGAGAGTGGTGAGACTCTGGAATAGGTTGTCTGGAGAAGTTGTGGATACCTCACCCTTGGAGGTGTTTAGGAAGAGACTGGATGGGGCACTTGGTTCCATGATTCAGTTGATTAGATGGTGTTGGGTGATAGGTTGGACTTGGTGATCTCAAAGGTCTTTTCCAACCTGGTTAATCCTATCCTATCCTATCCTATCCTATCCTATCCTATCCTATCCTATCCTATCCTATCCTATCCTATCCTATCCTATCCTATCCTATCCCTCTCCTATCCTATCCTATCCTCTCCTCTCCTATCCTATCCTATCCTTATCCTCTCCTATCCTATCCTATCCTTATCCTTATCCTCTCCTCTCCTCTCCCCTCTCCTCTCTCTCTCTCCTCTCCTCTCCTCTCCTCTCCTCTCCTCTCCTCTCCTCTCCTCTCTCCTCTCCCTCTCCTCTCCCTCTCCTCTCCTCTCTCCTCTCCTCTCCTCTCCTCTCCTCTCCTCTCCTCTCCTCTCCTCTCCTCTCCTCTCCTCTCCCTCTCCTCTCCTCTCCCTCCTCCTTCTCCCTCTCCTTCTCCCTCTCCTTCTCCCTCTCCTTCTCCCTCTCCTTCTCCCTCTCCTTCTCCCTCTCCTTCTCCCTCTCCTTCTCCCTCTCCTTCTCCCTCTCCTTCTCCCTCTCCTTCTCCCTCTCCTTCTCCCTCTCCTTCTCCCTCTCCTTCTCCCTCTCCTTCTCCCTCTCCTTCTCCCTCTCCTTCTCCTGTCCTATTCTATTCTATTCTAGACCAGGCTGGATGAGGTTTTGAGCAACCTGATCCAGTGGAAGGTGTCTCTGCCCATGGCAGGGGGTTTGCAACTAGATGATCTTCAAGGTCCCTTCCAACTCAAGCCACCCTGTGATTCTGTGACTATTTGCAAGTGGTAAATCTAAAAGAGGACTGCAAAAGACATCACACTGTTAAAAGATAAGATTGTTGGAGAGCTGTTTGTTCAAATGGCTTTGGATCAAAATATAGGTTCTGCAAGACTGATTCCTTGGACAGTGTTATCGGTCCTTGGAGGCTCTGAATGCATTTGCATGCTTAGATATGTTCTGCAGTGCAATTTTTTTGCATTGCCCTTGACTTTCACACCGAGCAGGCACTTATACAAACAAGGAGGTAATAACTAGATTCTTCTTAGCGTGGTCTTACACTAGCTTAAAATGCATTAGTTAAAGAAAGCAAAATAAATAAGGGGTGGGGGTGGGTAATTTGCCTCCTGTGTGCTTGGAATGGCCCTGAGCACTTTGGTTGCCTGTGATTTCCAGTTCCATCACAGTCACCCTTCCACAATGTCTGTTGTGTCAGCAAAAATACTCAAATCTATGAAATGCAAAATTATGCATCTGCTGACTCCACTTTAAATGTAAAAACCCAACCAAACAAACAAAAGAGCCCCAAACACCTGCACAAATAATTTAAGTTGAAGCAGAGGGGATTTATTGCTTGTTTTCATCTGTATGACTGATTCAAGTGGACACTTGTCCCGTTTCAGTGCCATGCTTAAGTCTTCCTGGTTACTGTGGTTGGCTCTCATGGTTTTCAACTGTGCTTTTGCTTTGTGGATTCTTCAGATGCTCCCTGCTGTGAGATGCAAACACATTTGCCCTGAAATCTTATAGTATCATAGTATCAGTCAGGGTTGGAAGGGACCACAAGGATCATCTAGTTCCAACCCCTGCCATGGGCAGCGACACCCCACACTAGATCAGGCTGGCCAGAGCCTCATCCAGCCTGGGCTTAAACACCTCCAGGGATGGGGCCTCAACCACCTCCCTGGACAACCCATTCCAGGGCTTCACCACTCTCATGGGGAAGAACTTCCTCCTCACCTCCAGCCTGAATCTCCCCACCTCCAGCTTCATTCCATTCCCCCTAGATCTATCATTATCTGAGATCCTGAGAAGTCCCTCCCCAGCCTTCTTGTAGCCCCCTTCAGATCCTGGAAGGCCACAATGAGGTCACCTGGGAGCCTTCTCTTCTCCAGACTGAACAGCCCCCAACTCTTTCAGTCTGCCCTCATAGGAGAGGTGCTCCAGCCCTCTGCTCATCATTGTGGCCCTTGTCTGGACACCTTCCAGCACCTCCAGATCCCTCTTGTATCTTCTAGGAGAACCCTTAGATGTCTGTGAACATCAGTGCCAGCCTGGATGGGAGTAGTATACAGGAATTTGGGGCATGGGAGGGGTTGAAAAACAAGAAACTGGCTTGCATCAATCTATTTTTGACTCTGGTAAATCAAAGTGAAGCAATTTGGATTTGGAAGAGATTATAGAGCCATAAGCAATTCAGGCAAACACCTCTTCCATGCCATTAAACTGCACTAGGCTTTTTTTACCAACTTGACCGCAATAAATGTCTGCACAATAAATAAAAGCATGCAGGCCTGTGCTTTGTTAGCAGAGTGTCTGTAACTTTAAATCCCCACAAATCTGATGATTTAATCTCTCTTGCATTTGATGCCGTGGAGCTGGTCTCTTGAGAGCCCTTTGGCTTCGTGAAATGAAAGGATGGAAATGTGAGGCTCAAGGAGGTGCAGAAGAAAGCTGCTTTTTGTCATGAGAGAACTGTGCTTCTAATTTCACTGCAACGTGCTGCACCAGTTATACCTTAAGGATCACTGCTGTAAATGTGGTGGTACAATGTCAGCTCCCTGCAGCATTTTGGGTCCAGGATCTCTGCACTTGGTGGGCAGGATTAGTTTTAACAATGATAGAAAATTATAGATTTGCCTAGAGATTTCCCTCATTGCTTTTTTATTTTAGTCCCTCTTCTGACACAAATAGAAATAGCATAGCACAGAATAGCATAGCATAGAATAGCATAGAATAGCATAGCATAGAATAGCATAGCATAGAATAGCATAGAATAGCATAGCATAGGATAGCATAGGATAGGATAGGATAGGATAGGATAGGATAGGATAGGATAGGATAGGATAGGATAGGATAGGATAGGATAGGATAGGATAGGATAGAATTAACCAGGTTGGAAAAGACCTTTGAGATCACCAAGTCCAACCTATCACCCAACACCATCTAATCAACTAAACCATGGATGAGGCTCTGGCCAGCCTGGTCTAGTGTGGGGTGTCCCTGCCCATGGCAAGGGGGTTGGAACTAGCTGATCCTTGTGGTCCTTTCCAACCCTGACTGATACTATGATACTATGATCTTGGAGGTCTCTTCCAACCTTGGTGATTCTGTGTGATTCTATGATTCATGTAGAGTTATCCAGGAGGCTTCTTTGCTTGCAGCCACCTGGCAAATTTATAACTAAGCTGTAATTAATTGCCAGAAGATAGGACAGCAAAGGGGACACCGAAGAACAGCTGTATGGTTGCTCCCATTACACAGAGTTTGTCTGGTCAAGCCTGGCAGGAGCTTTGCTCCACTGGAGCTTGCAAATCCAGATGCCTAAAGCTCTAGCAACTGTGTGATGTTTGATGCATGCTTTAGTGAGGTTAAAGTGTAGCCAGACTGGAATTACCTTATCTCCCCTGCTTGCAGAGGGAAGAGCTATTTTTCTAACCCTAAATATGCTGGGATTTGATTGCAGTCCCTTGATTCTTATGCAGGAGAAAATGTGCTCTGCTGCTGGGAAGCTAACTCTGAGCACTGGGTCACACTAGCAAAAAAAACACCCACCCACCCAACCAACCAAAAAACACCCCAGCAACTCAAAACCCACCTCATTTTTAATACTTGCTCTGTGTTTCATTTACTGCTTTGAAGTCTGTGGCGCTTCATACTTTGTCACAAGATGTGACAGTCCCTCTCGAAGGCCTTTTACATCTTCTTGTGCCAGAAACCTTGCAGGGCCTTGCTTTGTTAGCTTAGAAGCCTTTGCAGCAGTAGTCTTTGCATTTCTGTGTCATAGCTGTGAACACTGTGAATTTAGGAACACTTTGTTCAAAGGCCGGGGCACATTCTAACTCAGCAGTGGCTGGGTTTAAAAGCACAGCATTTGTCAGCACAGGCAGCAGAAGGGATTGTGTAGGTCTGTGTTCTTCTGGGGCTTTGTGCCTGTTGATTTCTTCAGCTTTCACAAATCCTTGCTAGCTTTTGCCACTATGTTACTTTGGTTTTAAGAATCAAAGAATCACAGAATGGTAGGGGTTGGAAGGGAGCAATGAGTCCAGCTCCCCTGCCAAAATGATGCTCACCTAGAGCAGGACACAGGAGTTCATCCAGGAGGTTTGGGGAAGTCTCCAAAGAAGGAGACTCCACAAGCTCTCTGGGCAGCCTGCTCCAGGGTTCTGGCACCCTCACAGCAGTTTCTCCCTTGTGTTGAGGTGGAACTTCGTGTATTCCAGCTCCTACCCATCATTCCTTGTCCTGTTTCCAGGCACCACTGAAAAGAGACTGGCACCTTCATCGTGACACTCACCCCTCAGATACTTAGAGATGTTGATAAGATCCCCTGAGGTGTTCAAAAGGGGATTGGACGTGGCACTTGGTGCCATGGTCTAGTAGTCATGAGGTGTTGGGTGACAAGTTGGACTTGATGATCTTTGAGGTCTCTTCCAACCTTGTTGATTCTATGATTCCATTGTAGATTGTAGTTTTGCTTGTAAATGTAGCTTCATTTGCTTCCAGCTAGGCTGCTCTGGCAATTTAATGTTGGGGGTGGAATTTCCAACCCACCACAAAGCTGAGATCCTTTATCCAAGGGCAAAGCATTCACCATCAAGGCCCACAAAAGTAAAACTCAAGTAAACTCTAGTTCATGACACCAGAATTTCAAGAGAACTGCTGGGAAAGGAATCAGCCATCATGCATCATCCATCTACAGACAGTGCACATTTTTCTCTCACTGTGCTTCAGAACTCAGACTTCTCTAGATGACAGTTATGGAAAGTCTGAAGTGTCTGGAATGTGCAAAAATAGAAACTTCTGAATGCATTTGATGAAAGTTTAATTTGTGAGTTATAGCAGCATAGAAATAACTACTTATGAGTGAAACCCAAAGGTGCATCAGTTCAGACTTTGACAAGCTTGAAGGGCTTTTTTGGGGCTGTGGTTCCTGATATAATTTTCATTCTTTATTCTTTATCCTGCTATTTAAATGTTTGCATTAACCTGCTTGTTTGTAGCAAAGCCTAACACATCACCTTTCTTATTAGTGTTTCAAACTTCTATTTATTTCATTTTTTAACTCGACTTTATTAATTTTTCTTTTATTTTATCTTAATTTTGTTTTACTTTTATTCTAATTTTAATTTAATTTAATGTAATTTTTATTTGATTTTATTTTAAATAGATTTTTATTTCTTTTTATTTTATTTTCTTATTCTATTTTTTATGTAATTTATTTTTCATATATTTTTTTTTCTTTTTATTTTATTTTCTTATTCTAATTTTTATGTAATTTTTTAAAATATATTTTTATTTCTTTTTATTTTATTTTATTCTATTTTTATGTAATTTATTTTTCATATATTTTTATTTCTTTTTATTTTATTTTCTTATTCTTTTTTATGTAATTTTTTAAAATATATTTTTATTTATTTTTATTTTATTTTATTCTATTTTTTATGTAATTTATTTTTATTTTATGTTATTTTTATTTTTTATTTTAATTTTATTTTAATTTAATTTTTAATTTATTTTATTCCATTTTTGTTTTTTTTATTCCATTTTTGTTTTTATTTTATTTTTTATTTTATTTTATTTTTTATTTTATTCTATTTTTTATTTTCATTTTACTTTTTATATTTTATTTTCTTTTCATTTTTATTTTTATTTAATTTTCTTTTTCTTTTTCTTTTTCCTTTTCTTTTTCCTTTTCCTTTTCCTTTTCCTTTTCCTTTTCCTTTTCCTTTTCCTTTTCCTTTTCCTTTTCCTTTTCCTTTTCCTTTTCCTTTTCCTTTTCCTTTTCCTTTTCCTTTTCCTTTTCCTTTTCCTTTTCCTTTTCCTTTTCCTTTTCTTTATCTTTTCCTTTTCTTTATCTTTTTCTTTTTCTTTTTTTTTCTTTTTCTTTTTCTTTTTCTTTTTCTTTTTCTTTTTCTTTTTCTTTTTCTTTTTCTTTTTCTTTTTCTTTTTTTTTCTTTTTCTTTTTCTTTTTCTTTTTCTTTTATTTGATTTTTGTTTTATTGTAATTAACTTTATTTTTATTCATGCACCTTGCCTTTCATGCTCTGGCAGGTATAATATGTTTGTCTAACCTTTTATCTTCCTTTCCTCTTCTTTCCATGTGTGAATTTTGGCAAGAGGATTCTGTACAGTTCTCATCTCTTCCTCTGATTCCATTGCTATATTTCAGAGATGCTTCTTCCCCACACATTATTTTTTGCTGTACAGGATGCTACCACGTGGGTTTGGCAGACCTGCCAGAACTCAGCATGAAGTTACTGCAGGTTTTAGTTTGTTGCCTTGTTATAATAGAGAAATCATAGAAACATAGAACCAAGGAAGGGACCTTTAAGATCATCAAACCCTACTGTTCAGCTAGAGCTCACAATCCCGCTGCTACTGCTAAGCCGCTACCACTAAACCATGTCCCTCAGCACCGTATCTACATAGAATGGAATGGAATGGAATGGAATGGAATGGAATAGGATAGGATAGGATAGGATAGGATAGGATAGGATAGGATAGGATAGGATAGGATAGGATAGGACCTGATGGGGTGCTTGGTGCCATGGTTTAGTTGTTTAGGTGGGTTGGATTGGTTGATGGGTTGGACGCAATGATCTTGAAGGTCTCTTTCAACCTGGTGTATTGTATTATAGGATAGGATAGGATAGGATAGGATAGGATAGGATAGGATAGGATAGGATAGGATAGGATAGGATAGGATAGGATAGGATTAACCAGGTTGGAAAAGACCTTTGAGATCATCAAGTCCAACCCATCACCCAACACCATCTAATCAACTAAACCATGGCACCAAGTGCCTCATCCAGTCTCTTGCTAAACAACTCCAGTGATGGTGACTCCACCACCTCCTTGGGCAGCACATCCCAATGGCCAATCTCTCTTTCTAGGAAGAACTTCTTCCTAACATCCAGCCTAAACCTCAGCACCATATCTACATGGAATGGAATGGAATGGAATGGAATGGAATGGAATGGAATGGAATGGAATGGAATGGAATGGAATGGAATGGAATGGAATGGAATGGAATAGACCAGACCAGGTTGGAAGAGACCTTCAAGATCATCGCATCTAACCTATCATTCAACACCACCTAATCAACTAAACCATGGCACCAAGCACCCCATCAAGTCTCCTCCTGAACACCTCCAATGATGGTGACTCCACCACCTCCCTGGGCAGCACATTCCAATGGGTAATCACTCTGTGTAGAATTGGAACTAGATGATCCTTGTGGTCCCTTCCAACCCTGACTGATTCGATGATTCTATGATTCTATGATTCTTGTCCATTATAGAACATGTTGTCCGGAAGAGACTCCAGACAGAGACTAACAAAGCAGTTAGTTGCCTATGCTTATGCTTTTTCTAACCAGATTTGCCTGTCTTGAAAATGTGTGTACGTTAGCTGAACCTGAAAAGAAGACATTGGAGAGCAAATACTCTTGGAAAGAAGGCATTTGAAAATGTGTAAAACAAAAAAGAGTAAATGCTCTAAGATGTGAGAGTGAGGAGGAGAAAGAAGGCAAGGAACCTGCTAACATTAGTGAGGAAATGCAAGGCAGGAAAATCCACTGAATTAAAAACCCAAAACCAAACCAAACCATTCTTCATGTGTGATATCATGGGGAAAATGACTAATTAAAGCCCACTTTCACCCTGTTTCAAGAGATGAAGCCAGAGACGAATGGCACAAAAGGAATTAAAGCTCTTTTTGTTACAAATGGCAGCTTGATTTACTATTCTTTTTAATTATTCTTAATATACTGGGAAACTGGCAAGACAGAGGGACAGGCAGAGGTGTTCTGCAACTTTTCTAATGGTTTTGGAGTATTACTTGATTATTTTCCCTCTCTGTGATTGATGGAAAAAAATCTCTGAAGCATAAAGAATTATTTGGTAGAATGACTTCTAAAGGTCTGATAAAAACAGCAACCCTGTAACTAACTCTATGATTGTTCAGATTGTCTACTCCTGATGTGTTGAAAATTGGTCCCTTAGCAATTATCTTTTCCTGCTCTGCCTTTGCTTTGTTTCTGTGTTATTTCAGCTTCTGGACTTGCTGACAGTCATGGTCACACCATGGCAATCAAAATCACTCAGAGTAATGCACAATCACAGAATGGAATGGTATGGAAAGGGGCCTCTAGCAATCATTGAGTTCAAGCCCGCCACCAAGGCAGATTCACTTTAAAAAGGTCACACAGGAACAAGCCCAGGAGGGTTTGGAATGTCTCCAGAGATGGAGGCTTCACCTCTCAGGGCAGCCTGATCCAGTGTTCCAGCACCCTCGCAAAAGTTCCTCCTCATGATTAGATGGAACTTCTTATGTTCAAGTGTGTGCCTATTACTTCTTGTCCTGTCACTGCACACCACTGAAAAAATGACTAGACTAGACTAGAAAAGAATTAACCAGGTTGGAAGAGACCTCTGAGATCTTCAAGTCCAACCGATCACCCACCACCATCTAATCAACTAAACCATGGCACCAAGCACCCCATCCAGTCTCTTCCTCAACACCTCCAGTGATGGTGACTCCACCACCTCCCTGGGCAGCACATTCCAATGGCCAGTCTCTCTTGCTGGGAAGAATTTCTTCCTTACATCCAGCCTAAACCTCCCCTGGCACAGCTTGAGACTGTGTCCTCTTGTTCTGGGGCTGGTTGCCTGGGAGAAGAGACCAACCCCCACCTGGCTACAACCTCCTTTCAGGTAGTTGTAGAGAGCAATAAGGTCTCCTCTGAGCCTCCTCTTCTCCAGGTTTAAGCAACCCCAGCTTCCTCAGCCTCTCCTCACAGGGCTGTGTTCCAAACCCCTCCCCAGCTCTAACCCCCTCACCAACTTTGTTGCCCTTCTCTGGACACCTTCCAGCAACTCAACATCTTTCCTAAACTGAGGGGCCCAGAACTGGACACAGGACTCAAGGTGTGGCCTAGCCAGTGCTGAGTACAGGGGCACAATGACTTCCCTGCTCCTGCTGGCCACTCTATTCCTGATGCAGGCCAGGATGCCATTGGCCTTCTTGGCCACCTGGGCCCACTGCTGTCTCATGTTCAGCCTACTATCAACCAGTACCCCCTGGTCCCTCTCTGCCTGGCAGCTGTCCAGCCACTCCGACCCCAGCCTGTAGCTCTGCATGTAGTTGCTGTGGCTAATGTGTAGCACCTGGCAGTCAGATGTGTTAAATCTCATGCTGTTGTAAATACTTCTTTCATTCACATTTGCAGCAAAGTGGAATAAGCTGTTCTCTAAGATCCTTGCCCAACAGAAATTCACAGTGTTTCACAAAAGGCACAGCTTGGATACCCAAGCTAATAGATTGTGTAAATCATCTTTTGAAATCAGCAGGTAATTTAGAGTAGCAAACTGTTAGCAAGTTGAGGAGCTGGACTTTCCTCCAAAGCACTCATAGCTTTTGAAATATGGCTGAGTCTCATGCTTTAAAAAAAGTGAGGCTGGAGTAAGGGAACGAGCTGTCTGCTTGAAGCATCCATTAGGACTGGGTGTTCTGAAGTCCTCCTTGTGTCATCTCTTTTTCATGGAGTGCTGCTGACAAGCTGTGAAAGATTCACTCACAGGTGCAGAGCAACGTGTGGGGATGATCTGCTGGCAAAGACTGATTTAGTTAGCTATTTTTAAATAAAGGCAAGGCCTTGAGCAGTCTGATCTAGTGGAAGGTGTCTCTGCCCATGGTTGGAGGGGTTGAAACTAGATGACCTTTGAGGTCTCTTCCAGCCCAAACCATTCTAGGAGTCTATGCTTCTATGAATTTCAAACATGCATTTTCTCTTCCTGATTCAGTGCAGAGTGCTTTTGGAGCAACTAGAGCTGAAAGAAACATTAGTTCTTTAATCAACCCTTCTTAGTGACTCCCAAACATCCAGTACCAGCACTTTCCATGTATCTGAGGTATCTGAAGAGCTGTAGAGGTAGGATGAGAGTTGAACATGAATCTGACTGCTTGCCCTTCAGACTAATGGTCCCACAACACAATGCTGGACTTCACAACAATGCACTACCTGTGAATAATACTAGTTGCAGAATCACAGAATTAACCAGGTTGGAAAAGACCTTCAAGAGCATCAAGTCCAACCTATCACCCAACACCATCTAATCAACTAAACCATGGCACCAAATGCCATGTCCAGTCCCCTCTTGAACGCCTGCAGGGATGGTGACTCCACCACCTCCCTGGGCAGCACATTCCAATGGCCAGTCTCTCTTTTTGGGAAGAATTTCTTCCTAACATGCAGCCTAAATTGCAAAAGTGTTTTAGAATCACAGAATCAGAGAATTGTTAAGGGGTGGAGGGGACCTCAAGGATCATCCAGTTCCAACCCCCTGCCATGGGCAGGGACACCCCACACTAGATCAGGTTGCTCAGAGCCACATCCAACCTAGCCTTAAAAACCCCCAGGGATGAGGCTTCTACCACCTCCCTGGGCAACCTGTGCCAGTGTCTCACCACCCTCATGGGGAAGAACTTCTTCCTAACATCCAATCTATTTTTTTCCATTCCCCCTAATCCCATCATTACCTGACACCCTAAATTTTCCTCACCTGCCCCATCTTCCCCCTTTTTACTCTCAAATCCCAGAGCACCTGAGCTCTGTTGGAGTCTCCTCCCACCCCATGTGTGGCCACTTGGGCCTCCCCATGCACTCCCCTTTTTAATCCCTCCCAGGAAAGGCAGAAGCCCTAAGCTGAGCCCATCTGGGCTGAGGATCCTCCTCTCATCACCGGTGAGTGCTCACGGTGCACACTGGGTGATGGTGGTGGTGACAACAAAGGCCGGGGGCCTGCTGGCCCCCGGCTAGGTAGGGCACTGATTGATGACTCCTCCAATATCCTCCACGGGTGCTGGCTGGGCCTCCTTATGGGGCTGAGCTCCTCTGTGTGGTATCTTGGCTGGTGAGGGCAATGAATAGCTCTGAATTTATGAAAAATAGCTTGATTGTAGAAAACAGTTTAAAAGTAACACATAGCAACCCTTGGTCGCTGTGCCCTTGCTCGCTGGGAGAGCTAAAAGACAGCAACACGATGCAAAGTATTCTTTGCTGACAGCTAAATCAAAAAATGTCATCCCTCTGGGCACACAAATAGGTGGTTTGGAGGAAAATATACAGGTGGGGACTGCGCTGTGTATCCTGTTCCTTCCCACAAAGAGAGCTGAGTGTATTGAAGGGCTTCAGCTCTGTGAGTTGTTGGAGTTGTGGGCAGAGATGGTGACAGGATGCAAAAACACTGTTTATGATCTCCGTTGCCATATCAAGTGGTGGTTAGTTTCTGTGGCTGTCTTGGCTTCTGTAGGCAGCATTTCTGCTTCTTCACTGCACAGAGGAGTGTAGGGATCCTTTCTCATGGCCTTGCATTAGCAAAGAGCTGCTGTTTGTCATTACTGGGGAGGGGAAAAACTATCCCAAACTCCCTTGAGACCCTGACAGATACCTGAGGTAAACTGTGTGGGTTTGAGCCTTCTGTTAAGGGCTCTGTAAGCCCTCTAGGGTCTTGTTATAAGTCAGCTTTGGAGAATTAAATATGAGAATAAGTAATCTTCAGAGACCCAGCGTAGAAACCTCTAAATCTGAAATCAGTGTCTGGGTTATCAGCCTGGCTTAGCAGATTGGTGCATCAAGAAGCCTGGCAAGCAGATGGAGGGAGGTTCTGCTCCCCTTCTACTCTGACCTGGTGAGGTCACATCTGGAGTATTGAGACCAGTTCTGGGCTCCCAAGTTCAAGAGGAAGAGGGAGTTGCTGGATAGGCTACAGAAAAGGGGTACAAAGATGATTAGGGTACAAGCAAGCTGGCTGGTAAATAGTAGAGGTTCAGTGAACCGAGCTGGACCGGCACACTCAGATCTGCTACAGAAAGTAGAAGGTGATAGAGTTCCTGTTGTTAGAGAAAAGAATCTTTTAGGTAAAACTGTTTGGGTATTTTCTCCCTCAGGAGAGGCTAAACCTGTCCGAGGGGTGGTTTCAGCTGAAGGTCCGGGTCACACTTATTGGGTAATGCAAGAGAATGGTGAAATTCAGTGTATTCCACAAAGAAACTTAACTTTAGCTGAAAGAGTTTAATTTCAGAGTGTTGTACAGCTACATCGCCCCCAAAGGAAGAATCCCTGAGGAATCAACAGTGCACGAACCCTGAGAGCCCTGAGTCGACTGAGAGTCCCTGTTTCCCAGTTTTCCCTTTTCTTCCCTTCGTCTGCGAAGAGACAAACTGTTTTCCATTTTTCCTGTTTCTTGGACTTCTCAATCATCTACACCGGGTTAATTCTATTCTATTCTGTAAGTGGGACTCTGAGACTCTAAGGCTCTCTAGCTGAGGACTCAAAGACTCTCTAAAGCTGGGGATTCTACGATGCAGCAATAAAGGACTTCTTGGAAGACTTCTGAGATCCTGTGCTCCCTGCATTTCTGGAATCTACTGTATGGCAGCGGAGTTTGTGCCTCCATTTGTCACCCAATGGCACCTGAATCGGAAACACATCTTGGAGAAGTGGAGAGATGAGATGGCAAACTTGCTTGCTGCTGAAAGTTTCTCTTTCATTTTCTGGATTTTATTATTTACTTATTTATTTTCCTTGTGGCAAACCAGTTTTTAATGAGATTGTTGATATTCTTCTTGTCTTCAGCTGGTGGTGAGGACGTGAAACGCTTCAGGAACCGGTTTTAATTCAGAATGAAACGATTGTCTCTGAGAGCATTAGCCTGAGAGAGAGCAGGCTTAGTCAAAATAATGTGACACTTCCTATTTCTCCACTCTTGCTGAAACCAGAATTGAGAATCTGCCTTCTCAGTGACCTCTCCCTTCTCCAAAGCTTAAAGTCTCCGTTCCCTGCCCTAACTATTCCGCACTACAAGTTATGGCTCCAAATTGTTACTTTTGTTGTACAATATTCTTGAAGACTAAGTGCCTGTTATGTCCAGGCAAGCATGAAAATTGTCATAATAAAAAGATTTGCTTTGTATTCTCTAGGTTTAGGCATTTCAAATTCCAATTACCCCACAAATAAATGGACACTGCTAAAGTGTGAACAACCCCCAAGTTATTTGCAGTGCCTTGTCCAACTTTAGTGACAAATGACTTTAAAAAGAAAGTGATTTCTCAGCCCTCAGAAGCTTTACTCAGGGGGGAAAGAGTAAATACTGAATAAGTGCTTATGATGCAGAAGGTTAGACTTTCTTCTCCAGTTGCTAGTGGATGCCCCCTCCCTGGGGGTGTTCATGGCTGGGCTGGATGGGGTCTTGGGCAATCTGCTCCAGTAGAAGGTGTCACTGCCAATGCCAGGGGCTTTGGAACTAGGTGATCTTTAAGGTCCCTTCCAATCCAAACCATTCTATGAAATGAACAAGGCAGGCAAAAATGTGATTTGATAAGCTTGAAGAGCAGAAGATTGGCAGTATCACTTCAAACCTTCAGTTTTTTTCTGTCTTTCCCTCAATCCTTAGCTATGTATACCCTAATGGAGGTTGCTTGGTATCTTTTTTTTTCTTCTACAGTCTCCAGATTCTGGTTGGCTCAGATGCCTGCAGCTGAATAGTATAGAATAGAATAAACCAGGTTGGAAGAGACCTTCAAGATCATTGTGTCCAACCCAACAACCAATCCAACCCACCTAATCAACTAAACCATGGCACCAAGCACTCCATCAAGTCTCCTCCTGAACACCTCCGATGATGGTGACTCCACCACCTCCCCAGGCAGCCCATTCCAATGGGCAATCACTCTCTCTGCATAGAACTTCTTCCTAACATCCAGCCTAAACCTCCCCTGGTGCAGCCTGAGACTGTGTCCTCTTGTTCTGGTGCTGGCTGCCTGGAAGAAGAGACCAACCTCTGCCTGGCTACAACTTCCCTTCCAGGAGTTGTAGAGAGCAATAAGGTCACCCCTGAGTCTCCTCTTCTCCAGGCTAAGCAACCCCAGCTCCCTCAGCCTCTCCTCATAGGGCTTGTGTTCCAAACCCCTCACCAACTTTGTTGCCCTTCTCTGGACACGTTCCAGCAAGTCAACATCCTTCCTGAACTGAGGGGCCCAGAACTGGACACAGGACTCAAGGTGTGGCCTTACTAGTGCAGCGTACAGTGGGAAAATGACCTCCCTGCTCCTGCTGGCCACATTTCATTTTCTTTCTGTACTTAAAAATTCCAAAGTCTCCTCTCCCTAGCATCAGGTGACAGAACAAAGGAAAATGGTATGAAATTGTGCTAGGGGAGGTTTAGGTTGGGTATTAGCAATAAAATATCTTTTGCAAGAGTGGTCAGGCATTGGAACAGGCTGCCCAGGGAGGTTGTGGAGTCTCTGTTCCTAGAGGCGTTCAAGAAACGTGTGGCCATGTCATGCTGGGACACGGTTTAATGACCATGGTGGTGTTGGGTTGAGGACTAAGTGATCTTAGATGTCTTTTACAGCTGCAATTGTTCTATGACTCAGACTTCTTTTCTGCAATTGGCAGTGCTCCTCAAAGAGATCTCTGATGAACCCTCTGTTGTTTAGTGGCATATGAAGCATATGTCATGCTTGAAGGGCTCCTGTTGTTTGCTTTTTTAATACTTGAGAAACTATTATGTGGGCACACTTGTCATCTTCTGGTGGTGACAGATTGTACTCCAGCTCACAACATTTTTTTCCTTGTTGCAGGAAGTGTATTTGCTTTTCACAAGAAGCTTCCATGTAGCTCCTTTCCTGAAGGATCTATCAAGATGTAATTATTCTAAGCAAGAACAGGAAAACATGGATGTAACAACATCTCCTTTTTTGCACTACTGCTTGTAATGCAGGAATGAATCACAGACAGTGACACATTCAAAAGCTAATGTCAACAACTGGCAGTAGATACAAGATGAAAACAGAGTAGTAAGAACAAATACGAGGAGCCAAGCTTAGGCACAGTATGTAACTCAGCAAGAGCACATGCAGATGCTCTTGCAGCAGAAACTACAATGAAGCGTGTTGTTACAGGGAAACAAAGCTCTTAGAATGGTGCAAGTAAAGGACTTCATTCCAGTGGCTCAACAAGCTTTGTATGTGTGAGGTTATGATCACAGTATCACCAAGGTTGGAAAAGTCCTCAAGGATCATCAAGTCCAACCTGTCACCACAGACCTCATGACTAGCCCATGGCACCAAGTGCCACGTCCAATCCCCTCTTGAACACCTCCAGGGATGGTGACTCCACCACCTCCCTGGGCAGCACATTCCAATGGTGAACGATTCTCTCTGGGAAGAACTTTCTCCTCACCTCCAGCCTAAACTTCCCCTGGTGCAGCTTGGTATCACAGAATGGCAAGGATTGGAAAGGACCTTGGAAGATCATTGAATGCAACCCCCTGTCAAAGCAGGTTCACTTCAAGGTGATCACCCAGGAACATGACTAGGTGAGTTTTGAAAGTCTCCAAAGAAGGCGACCCACCACCTCTCTGGGCAGCCTGTTCCTCTGCTCCATCACTCTTCAAGAAGGTCCTCCTTGTGTTTAGATGAAACTTCTGAAGTTCTAAGGTGGTGGTTTTTTGGGTAACACAAAGGTCTGAAGAGTGTCATTCTGTTTGGTTACAAATGCTAGAGCTCCCTAGCATCGTTTGGTACAAAACACAAGTAATTATCTTTTGAAGGCATTTAAACCTTTGAAAATTAAGTTTAATTTCAAAATGGATGTGCTGTTGTGCTTTTGAAATGCTTAAGCTGTTCAGTCTCCCCACATTCTTTCCTGCTTGAAAGGCTGGTCAGAGCTGTGGACAGGGAAAATGCAGAACGACTCTGAGTTTGTGCAAGTTCACTGAATTCAGAGTTCATCATATTTATATCCAATTGCTTTTTCTCCCAAGAAATGTGATGGTGTGTTGCAATTAACTCATCAAACACTTCCATCAAGAACTTCTCCTTACAAATTAATTAAAAACAAAAGCAGATAAACTTGTGATGGTTACATTGAACTTGTAGTAGCTTGGATTTTCTGTTTGAAACCTCTGAAAGATTCCTCTCTCAGAAGAGTGACCTTTTTCAATCATCATGAAACAGGATTGTGATGACTGACTATGAATTTTCTTTCTCTATCATGTGTCTTCTTGGGCACATATATATATATATAGCATGGTCAGCAGATCAAGAGAGGTGATTCTGCCACTCTGCTCTGGTGAGATCTCACACAGAATACTATACACAGCTGTGAGGTCCCCAGCACAAGAAAGACATGGACCTGCTGGAGTGGATACAGGGCAGGGTAATAGCAAATATGATCAGAGGGTTGGAGCATGTCTCCTACAAGAAAGATTGAGGAAGTTGACTCAGTTCATCCTGGAGAAGAGAATAATGTCTCAAGCTGCACCAGGGGAGGTTTAGGCTGGATGTTAGGAAGAAGTTCTTCATAGAGAGATTGGCCATTGCGATGGGCTGCCCAGGGAGGTGGTGGAGTCACCATCACTGGAGGTGTTTAGGAAGAGACTGGGTGGGGTGCTTGGTGCCATGGTTCAGTTGATTAGATGGTGTTGGGTGATAGGTTGGACTTGATGATCTCAAGGTCCATTCCATTCCATTCCATTCCATTCCATTCCATTCCCTGACTGCTCTTGCAGGAAATGTTTCCTGATCTCCAACCTCAGCCACCCCTGGCACAATTGCAGGTTATATCCTCTCCTCCTATCACCTGATACTAGGAAGAAGAGATGAACTCCCACCTTACTCTAATATCCTGTAGAGAGCAATGAGGTCTCCCCTCAGCCTCTTCCAGACTGAACCAGCCCAGCTCCTGCAGCTGCTCCTTAAAGAATTTATCTGGCTTATTTGTTAAAAATTAAGCACATATGTTTGGGCCCCTTTGTGTCATTTCCTTCTCACTAAGGCTGTGAGAATGAATATTAATAAACTCTGCAGACAAATCTTGCAAAGATATCTGCTTGTAGGCAGGTGCTTAATTTTTAAGGTCTGTGGAGTCAAAGTATTTTTGCCTGCAAAATGGAAACACGTGCAGAAGACTTGGCAGAATCAGCCCATGTGTCTAAGCAGATGTATTTATAGTACCAAACCACACTGGTTTGCTCAGAATAAAGCTATTATTTGAGTGACTTTTCGAGCTGCAAAAGGCTCTGGGAATTTGGAACAGCAATGAAGTTCCAAGTCTTATGAAAAAAAAAACCAACACCAAACCACCCAACTAAATAAATGTCCTGTGCCAGTTTCCTGTTAATTTGACTTGTATTACACCTCATTCTTAATTCAAATGAACTGAACTCATCACTGGCTGTAAATCCATAGGGTGTTTATTTTCACTTATGTTTTCTGCCATGCAATGTGCTATTAGCACATCCCATTTGAGCCTTTGCTTATTGCAGATAAGTCTCTTTTTCCATTCAGCAATAATTTCATATTCAAATAGTGTGTGCATTAGCAACATGGTTTAATTCTGCTCTTTATCTGTGTTTGAAAGGCTAATGTTTCCCAAACCATGATTGAAGGGCAACCTGTTGAAGAGCGGCTCTGAGGAAAAGGAACTTCGTAGAGTAGGGCTATCGGTTGGACTTGGTGATCCTGAGGGGCTTTTCCAACCTGAATGGTTCTGTGATTCTCTGACCTGAGAGTCCTGGTGGACAACAGGTCAACCATGAGCCAGCAATGTGCCCTTGAGGCCAAGAAGGCCAGTGGTATCCAGGGATGCACCAAGAAGAACGTGGCAGCAGGTCAAGGGAGGATCTCCTCTCCCTCTACACTGCACTGGTGGGGCCTCACCCAGGGTATTTTGTCTGGTTCTGGGCACACCAAATCAAGAAGGACAAACTACTGGAGAGAGTCCATTATAGGGCCAGTGAGATACTGAAGAGAATGGAACATCTCTTATGAGGAAATGCTGAGAGAGATGGGGTTGTTTAGCTGGCAGAAGAGGAGACGGTGGGGGGGGATCTGGGAGGCTGCCCAGAGGGGTGGTGGAGTCTGTCTGGTGGAGACTTTCAAGGACTACCTGGACGTGCTCCTGTGTGACGTGGTTCTGACAGGAGGGTTGGCCTCAGTCATCTTCAGAGCTCCCTTCCAACCCCTACCGTTCTGTGATTCTGTGATCATTTTCTCTAAGGAGTATAAGAAACGAGGTTGGAATTTATTTCTGTGCAAATTGTGAATATGTTTCTTACCCTTTTGCTGCATGAGGAAAGCAAGAAAACAATTGCCTCATTTCAGACCAGCAACAATCACTGACTGATCATCATCGCACAGGGAGGTAGCAGCAAACATATTACCACGCTGAATTGATTCATACTTCACGTTGTGCCTTATGTGGCCTCCCACAAGGTACAAGTCTTATGAGGAGCTGCTGAGGAATTGTTTAAGAAGGACATTGAGACTCTTGAATGTGTCCAGAGAAGGGCAACAAGGCTGGGGAGAGGCCTCGAGCACAGCCCTATAGGAGAGGCTGAGGGAGCTGGGGTTGTTTAGCCTGGAGAGGAGGAGGCTCAGGGGAGACCTTATTGCTCTCTACAACTCCCTGAAGGGAGGTTGTAGCCAGGAGGGAGTTGCTCTCTTCTGCCAGGCAACCAGCACCAGAACAAGAGGACACAGTCTCAAGCTGCACCAGGGGAAGTTTAAGCTGGAGGTGAGGAGAAAGTTCTTCCCAGAGAGAGTTGTTAGCCATTGGAATGTGCTGCCCAGGGAGGTGGTGGAGTCACCATCCCTGGAGGTGTTCAAGAGGGGATTGGACGTGGCACTTGGTGCCATGGTGTAGTAATCATGAGGTGCTGGGTGACAGGTTGGACTTGATGATCTTTGAGGTCTTTTCCAACCTTATTGAATCTCTGACTCTATGAAATGAGGCTGAGGGGAGACCTCCTGACTCGAACCAACTCTCTGAAATGAGGTTATAGAAAAGTGGGTGTTGGTCTCTTCTCAAAAGTCACAACTGATTGGGGAAGTTACAGTTACAGAAGTTCCAGCAAGGGAGGGTTAAGCAGGACATTGGGAAAAACATCTACACCTAAAGGGATCTTAAAGTCTGGAACAGGCTGCCCAGGGAAGTGGTGATTTGCCATCCCTATAGGTCTTTAAAAGCCTTATAGATATGGTGCTGAAGGATATGGTGTAGTAGTGGCTCTTTGAGTTAGAATGTGGTTAGAGTTGGTGAGGTCATTTCCAGCCATGGTGATTCTGTGATTCTCTTTCAGGAATTTCTTGCTGTGAACTCTCTCATGCTGTGAACTCTCTCAGTCAGAACCTTCCACTCCTTTCTCAGCCTTACTTTGTTGATTCTTGGTAAAACTTGTAACGGGGCTTGTGGGCACAGCACTGCATTTATCTCCAGGTGGTGTAGATTCTGTGACACCACATTGATTCTGCACCTTCTTTCCTGCTAGACATCCCTGTCAAAGTGTAAGATCATCAGCTATTATTGTATCATTCTCAATCAAAACAATTCTGACTGCAGGCTGCCAGATGCTTTCATAAGTGAAAATGATGGCCAGCAACGTTTGGAAGCTGATAATTACTTGGCACCCGAGCTAGCAGAAGGCAGCAGGTCATTTTCCAGGAATATTTGAATTTTAACATCCATTTTTTGTTTGTTTCAAGTCTGCTCACTCTGTACTGCTTTATTCTTCCTGTGAACACCTGAGCAGTCGATCCTGACTACCATGAGAGCTTAACTGGCTGTGTGTTCAGTGGTCCTTGCTGTCAAAAACACATTTTGCTGGGTTTGAATAAATTGTCAAGGACTAAAAATCTCAAAGGTCTTTTTCAACCTTTGGATGTTAGGAAGAAGTTCTTCATAGAAAGAGAGGTTGGCCATTGGAATGTGCTGCCCAGGGAGGTGGTGGAGTCACCATCACTGGAGGTGTTTAGGAAGAGACTGGATGGGGTGCTTGGTACCATGGTTTAGTTGTTTAGATGGTGTTGGGTGATAGGTTGGACTTGATGATCTCAAAGATCTCTTCCAACCTGGTCAATTCAATTCAATTCAATTCAATTCAATTCAATTCAATTCAATTCTATTCTATTCTATTCTATTCTATTCTATTCTATTCTATTCTATTCTATTCTATTCTATTCTACTCTACTCTACTCTACTCTACTCTACTCTACTCTACTCTACTCTACTCTACTCTACTCTACTCTACTCTACTCTACTCCACTCTATTCTATTATACCCTACCCTGTCCTGTCCTGTCCTATCCTGTCCTGTCCTGTCCTGTCCTATCCTATCCTATCCTATCCTATCCTATCCTATCCTATCCTATCCTATCCTATCCTATCCTATCCTATCCTATCCTATCCTATCCTATCCTATCCCATCCTATCCTATCCCATCCTATCCTATCCCATCCTATCCTATCCCATCCTATCCTATCCCATCCTATCCCATCCCATCCCATCCCATCCCATCCCATCCCATCCCATCCCATCCCATCCCATCCCATCCCATCCCATCCCATCCCATCCTATCCTATCCTATCCTATCCTATCCTATCCTATCCTATCCTATCCTATCCTATCCTATCCTATCCTATCCTATCGTTTGCAGGGTTTGGGTTTTTTTCCCAATCAAAACAAAACCAATGTATAATGTTCAGTGTTGCAGCAGAAAGTCTTTGGATTTGGATCAACACAGCAACAACAGCTTATCCTGCTACCTTGAGCAGTGATTTTATAGTTCTCACAGCATCAACCAAGTTGGAAGAGACCTCCAAGATCATCAAGTCCAACTCATCACCCAACCCTTTGTAATCAACTGGATCATGAGGCACTTAGTGCCTCATCCAGTCTCTTCTTAAACACCTCCAGGGACATCAACCCCACAACCTGAAACAGCTCTAGAGCAGGCTGGTCAAGACAAGTCCACACAAAGCCTGGAGTGTTCTGTGTCATTCAAACTAATTAGAGGCAGGTCTGGGGGCTTTAAAGGTCAGGTTTTCTGGAAAAGTAAACCCCACAAACCCCGAGAACAAAAGAACAGCCTCCCCGGAAGTCTTGCTTTTGTGGAGTTCATGTTTGTTAAAAATAAGCTCATTTGTAATGACAGCTTTACTGTGAGGTAAACATATGGGCTTGGCTATTTGCTTACACATACTCTGAGTTTGTGATCTGGTTGATTCCTTCATAATTCTAATAGAATAGAATAGAGTAGAATAGAGTAGAATAGAATAGAATAGAATAGACCAGACCAGGTTGGAAGAGACCTTTGAGATCATCACTTCCAACCTATGAACTAATCCAACATCATCTAATCAACTAAACCATGGCACCAAGCACCCCATCAAGTCTCCTCCTGTACACCTTCAATGGTGGTGACTCCACCACCTCCAAGGGCAGCACATTCCAATAGGCAATCACTCTCTCTGTATAGAACTTCTTCCTAACATTCAGCCTAAACCTCCCCTGGCACAGCCTGAGACTGTGTCCTCTTGTTCTGGTGCTGGTTGCCTGGGAGAAGAGACCAACCCCCAGCTGTCCACAACCTCCCTTCAGGTAGTTGTAGAGAGCAATAAGGTCACCCCTGAGTCTCCTCCTCTCCAGGCTAAGCAACCCCAGCTCCCTCAGCCTCTCCTCACAGGGCTTGTGTTCCAAACCCCTCACCAACTTCTTTGCCCTTCTCTGGACACGTTCCAGCAAGTCAACATCATTTCTAAACTGGCTGTGGCACCATTCACCACCACTCTCTGGGCTCGGCCCTCCAGCCAGTTCCTAACCCAACGCATTGTGCTCCTGTCCAAGCCATGGGCTGACAGCTTGGCCAAGAGTTTGCTGTGGGGGACAGTGTCAAAGGCCTTGCTGAGCTCCAGGTAGACCACATCCACACCCTGCCCCACATCCACCAGGCAGTCACTTGATCATAGAAGGAGATCAGGTTGGTCAGGCAGGACCTGCCCTTCCTAAATCCATGCCGGCTCGGCCTGATCCCTTGGCCATCCTGTAAGTACCATCAATCAGCCAATGAGTCAATCATTCCTAACAGCTGTCCCAAAATTACTTCTATCAGGCTTTTCCTACTGCACCTCCCTGAACTGGGAATAAAAATGTTCCCTCACTTTATACTACCTGAGGTGAATTGGTGTGGGTATTAAAGAATATGGAGACAATGCAAGCCTAACTGCTAATCTTCTGTACTCTCTCTGTTATTTTTTTTTTCTGAGGCATAGGATTTAATATTTTACAAGTGTTGTGCTGGTGATTAAATCTAGATTGGATAGGCTCCTGCATGCAGGATGCAAATGCATGTGCAGTCTTTTAAACCCGGTAGCTGGTGGTCAGGTAGAAAGACTTGGATTAAAAACCAGATTAAGGGATGTCAGAACGAAGCTCACCGGCAGCAAAAGACTGATGATTCGAAATGTTCAGCTGCAGACAAAACAAAAAAACCCCAAGCCATGGCAATTTCTTTTTTAATAAGTGCTTCATTTTTCAAAGGTAAAAATTAAATCCTACAGCTGCTTCTTTTTTTTTTTTTTTTTTTTTTTTTTTTTAATGATTAAGTAATTGTAGTAGGAGACAAGATTTTTCCATTCTCTTAGAGAAAAACAGGTAACGTTTTTAAGGCAGCTGAGAAGCTATAGGCTAGACTTAAAAGCAGAATGAATGCATATTTTAGTCCCCAGCGTGGCTTTGAAAGTATCAAGCAGCATTTATTACATGGAGGAGGGGAGGGGAGGGGAGGGGAGGGGAGGGGAGGGGAGGGGAGGGGAGGGGAGGGGAGGGAGGGGAGGGGAGGGGGGGGGAGGAGAGGAGAGGAGAATAGGGAAGGGGAAGGGAAGGGAAGGGAAGGGAAGGGAAGGGAAGGGAAGGGAAGGGAAGGGAAGGAAGGGAAGGGAAGGGAAGGGAAGGGAAGGGAAGGGAAGGGAAGGGAAGGAAGGGAGGGGAAGAAGAAATAGGATAAGATGGAAGGGGATAGGGTAGAGAAATAGGATAAGATGGAAATAGGATAGGATAGGATAGGATAGGATAGGATAGGATAGGATAGGATAGGATAGGATAGGATAGGATAGGATAGGATAGGATAGGATAGGATAGGATTAACCAGGTTGGAAAAGACCTTTGAGATCATTGAGTCCAACCTATCACCCAACACCATCTAATCAACTAACCCATGGCACCAAGCACCCCATCCAGTCTCTTCCTAAACACCTCCAGTGATGGTGACTCCACCACCATGATCTGCACTACATGGTCTCCAGGAGTCATTTCCAACACCTACCATTCTGTGATGCTGGGAAACATCTGGGTGACATTTAAAGACGTAAATATTTGTGATTGCAGGTGGTTGGCCTTTTGATAGGAAACAAAAAATCATTGAAGGCAGCTACTTTTCAAAACTAATTAAACAGGGTAGCAGATGCCATTTTGATAATTTTATCCAAAATCATTGAAAGGCTAGATGGTTTTTTTCATGCAAATCTATTAGGATATAACTTCAAGCAGTGTTACTGGATTTATGGATTGTTTGTTTCCCAAGGGCTGTGTGTGAGGATGTGACAGTGCTCTCAAAAACTGTGGAAGTATGAAGTACTGCTCAGAAGGGATGAGACCTGGCTAAGACCTTGCTTTCCTTGATCAGCAAGGGACCTGGCTGTCCTCACATTGCATGACATGGCTCTTCAGGAACTGAAACAGGACCATTACTGGGTGGAGGAACCATTGGGGAAGCCTCAGCAGCGAGACTTGCTGAGCATTAAGTTTTAGAACTGGCTTCTCAGCTGTGAGCTTCAAAGCAAATCAGAAGAGAGTTTTTAGGAAGGAAAAGGGGAATATATGATGGATATGGAACAGAGGAGATGGCGCCTGGGGAGTGCCTCAGTGCTTCTTTTGGGTAGGCTGCCCCTGCCCCTGACTCATAGAATGATAAAACTGTTGAGGTTGAAGAGAACTATGGTTCGCAATCCCACCACTATTGCTAAGCCACTACCACTAAACCTGGTCCATTCCATTCCATTCCATTCCATTCCATTCCATTCCATTTCCGTTCCGTTCCGTTCCGTTCTTACTCTGATTTACAGGGTAGCACTGATCCTGTGTAGTACATTTTGCTCTGGATTAATTCTTTCTGCTTTCAGAAAAATGAAGTCTTAAAAAGAATAAGACTGTTTCCAATACCCACTCCTGAATCACAGTTCCTTCTGAGCCCCACTTATGCCTGACAAGCAGACAAGTCATTAGACTAAGATATCTCAGGGAAACATTTTACTCTGCTAGGGAATGTTAGAGCAAAAGTAATGGGGGAAAGTAAGAAAGGGAGGTCTAATAAAATCAAATAATGGCAGATGAATAAAGGAGAGATCAGTGATATGTAAGGAAATGTGTTAAGTGTATGCAATTATCCTTGAAAGAGCCTTTTATAGAGGCAGAGCAAGAGGGCAAACTGTTGGCTTTGAATGCCAATCTGTAGAAGAATTGTTACAAATTGAAATACACACAGCCGTTATTAATGCCTGAATTTGGATTTCCCTCCCTGCCTGATGCATTATTTAGTTCGTGTGCCTTTCTGAACCAGCAGTGGTGAGACACTGGAACAGGTTGCCAAGGGAGGCTGTGGATGCGTCTTCCTTGGAGGTCTTCAAGGCCAGATTGGATGAGGTCTTAAGCAACCCGATCTAGTGTGAGGTGTTCCTGCCCATGGAAGGGTGGTTGCAAATAGATGATCTTTAATGTCCCTTCCAACCCAAACTATTCTGTGATCTTATGTGGCAATTCTGTGGTAATTCTGTGGTATTTTCCAACCTTAGTGGTTCCATGGAGCTCTTGGAGGAGGTGCCTTTTTGAGGTCTGTCTTTCTTTCTGTTAAAGGTTATGGTTATACATAGAAGGCTTTAATGATGTGATATGAGCAACCTAGATGTTCTTTTTTTAGTGTGCTTGTGACTGAAAGGAAAGGAGCCCATTTTCAAAGGGTTATTTGCTAGATTTGTTGAAAATCTGAATAGTACAGCGGCTTTTCCCTTTTAGTTGTGGGATTTTAGACCAGAAGAAACTATTAGATCACCTATCCTAATCTTTTTTTATGAGACATATATAGTAGGAATTGCATCTGGGTTGAGGCAATCCCGAGCACAAATCCAGGCTGGGCAGGGACTGGCTGGAGAGCAGCCCTGAGGAGAGAGACTTGGGGGTGCTGGGGGACAAGAAGCTCAACAGGAGCTCTCAGTGTGCACTTGCAGCCCGGAAAGCCAATCAGATCCTGGGCTGCATCAAGAGAAGTGTGGCCAGCAGGTCAAGGGAGGGGATTCTCCCCTTCTACTCAGCTGTGGTGAGACCCCACCTGGAGTACTGCCTCCAGTTCTGGAGCCCCATATTCCAAGAGGGATCTGGAGGTGCTGGAAGGTGTCCAGAGAAGGGCCACGAGGATAAGTAGAGGGCTGGAGAACCTCTCCTATGAGGACAGACTGAAGGAGTTGGGGCTGTTCAGTCTGGAGAAGAGAAGGCTCCGAGGTGACCTCATTGTGGCCTTCCAGGATCTGAAGGGGGCTACAAGAAGGCTGGGGAAGGACTTCTCAGGCTCTCAGGTAGTGATAGGACTAGGGGGAATGGAATGAAGCTGGAGGTGGGGAGATTCAGGCTAGATATGAGGAGGAAGTTCTTCCCCATGAGAGTGTTGATGCCCCGGAATGGGTTGTCCAGGGAAGTGGTTGAGGCCCCAATCCTGGAGGTGTTTAAGCCCAGGCTGGATGAGTCTCTGCCCAGGCTGATCTAGTGTGGGGTGTCGCTGCCCATGGCAGGGGAGTTGGAACTAGCTGATCCTTGTGGTCCCTTCCAGCCCTGACTGAATACTATGATACTATATGATACTTTCTTATTTCTCCCATGCAGAGTCCAGCAATTTGTGCTAAACTAAAGCAGGCTGGAACTTTATTTTAAAGCTTTTTCAGATGAATGACTAAGAAGAGCTTTATGAAGGAGTTATTATTCTATTTTGTTCTCTAAGCTTGTGTAGCTATTTGATGGTCTTTCTTTTTGTCAGCTGGGGTTCTTGGTGTTGGCTGATGTGGTGTGTGAATCTTTGAACAGTAAGAGAGGACATGAGAGGCTTTATGGCCATGTGAGAAGTACTTTTCCAAACCTTCCTATCTGTTTGCCCAGGTATAGCTTTCCCACCAGCAACCTGACCAGCAAAGATAAAACCAGAATGAATATCCAAGCAAGGCAAACAAAGACCCTTGTGCGTTCTGTCAAAGAAAATGTATGCTTTCAGCCAAATAAGTGTTTGTGATTTCTCCTTGCAGGATTTTCCCAGTGTTAGCCAAGAGAGACACTGTTAAATACAAATTGTGCTGACAGTAATTTGCTGAAGCCTGGAACAAGTCTTGTTACTCAGCAGTCAGGATAAGTGCATTTGCCGCACAGTATTACAAGGAAGATTGCAATGAGATGCTGCCTTCCACCGAGTTTGGATTGGGGTCCATCTGGGGTATTGTATAAGCAGAAAAGCATTATGCTCCTGCCAAAGTCTAGTGGAAGTACTGTCCACATGAGCTTGGCAGAACTGTTGTTGTAAAGTGAAAATAGCCAAGCTCCGCTAAACACCGTTTAATTGGAAAAGCTGCTCCCAACAATAGATCAAAATAAGGGAGATCTACTTTCTCTCAGTGGGCTGCCTGCTTAGATCCCCTGCCAGAAACCCCACAGCTCTCAAGTTTGAATTCTGTGTTGTCTCCATGCTGCAGCAGCATTGTTGTATATAAGAAAAGTCTCCTTTAAAATAGATTGACAGCCATGTGAACATGTGTGTGTGCCCAGGTGGCCAAGAAAGCCAATGGCATCCTGGTCTGCATCAGGAATAGTGTGGCCAGCAGGAGCAGGGAAGTCATTGTGCCCCTGTACTCAGCACTGGTTAGGCCACACTTTGAGTAATGTGTCCAGTTCTGGGCCACTCAAGAAGGACATTGAGACATTTGAACGTGTCCAGAGAAGGGCAACAAGGCTGGGGAGAGGCCTCGAGCACAGCCCTGTGAGGAGAGGCTGAGGGAGCTGGGGTTGTTTAGCCTGGAGAAGAGGAGGCTCAGGGGTGACCTCATTGCTCTCTACAACTACCTGAAGGGTGGTTGTAGCCAGGAGGGGTTGGTCTCTTCTCCCAAGCAACCAGCACCAGAACAAGAGGACACAGTCTCAAGCTGCACCAGGGGAAGTTTAGGCTGGAGGTGAGGAGAAAGTTATTCACCGAGAGAGTCATTTGCCATTGGAATGTGCTGCCCAGGGAGGTGGTGGAGTCACCATCCCTGGAGGTGTTCAAGAGGAGATTGGACGTGGCACTTGGTGCCATGGTTTAGTCATGGGGTCTGTGGTGACAGGTTGGACTTGATGATCTTTGAGGTTTCTTCCAACCTTAGTGATTCTGTGACTCTCATCTGCTGGTAGTACAAAGTGCACTTTAAATATTTAATATTGGTCTTAGATTGTGAATTTTAAAGCTTGGCTCTTGAACTTGAGATGAAAGTAAGTTTGATCAGTGTTCAGGTCCCAGATGGGGTTTTTCTTTTGGATAATTTTTCTTCCATTTGCATTTTGGCACAGACTTATGGTTTATAACAAACACATTGAAGGCACGATAACATGTTTTCTACTGCAGATGAAGGAGGAATGTTGCTTCACTTGTTTTCCAGACAATAAATAATCTTAGCAAAACATGAGTCAAAATCAAAGCTTGACAGTTAAGCTTGCTGAAGGAAAGGGAAAAAAACCCCTCTCCATCAAAACACCACCACCCAAACACGAGGGCCCCGAGGATGAGCAGAGGGCTGGAGCACCTCTCCTACAAGGACAGACTGAAGGTGTTGGGGCTGTTCAGTCTGGAGAAGAGAAGGCTCCCAGGTGACCTCATTGTGGCCTTCCAGTATCTGAAGGGGGCTACAAGAAGGCTGGGGAGGGACTTCTCAGGATCTCAGGTAGTGATAGGACTAGGGGGAATGGAATGAAGCTGGAGGTGGGGAGATTCAGGCTGGACGTGAGGAAGAAGTTCTTTCCCATGATAGTGGTGAGGCCCTGGAATGGGTTATCCAGGGAGGAGGTTGAGGCCCCATCCCTGAAGGTGTTTAAGGCCAGGCTGGATGAGGCTCTGGCCAGCGTGATCTAGTGCAGGGTGTCCTTGCCCATGGCAGGGGGTTGGAACTAGATGATCCTTGTGGTCCTGTGAGAAATGGGTTTGAATATTTGGCTTTCTCAAGGGGAATTACTGGGGACCTGGGCCTCGATTGTTGGGCCGATTGGTTGGTTATGGTCTGTATTGTGAGAGAAAGGTGAGGCACCAACATGTCTAAAGACTGGCCAGGTCAAAAGTGCAGGTTTTGTCTCAGTCCTGATGGAGAGGGGTGGGAGCGTGCTGGGGAATATATGAATATGTACGTTTTAATCTATGAATATGTATGTTTGCCATCTATATAAGTTCAACTCGTGTTGTTACGGTGCGCCTCTAGCACATTCGCTCTGCGCCCAGCGCTGTGTTGCCTTTATTTTATAATAAACTGGTTATAAATTTCAGCAGTGAGATCGTTTCTCACAGTCCCTTCCAACCCTGACTGATATTATGATACTAAACCCTAAAAGAAATGAAGCTATTTTAACTTTTAATATCACCAAAGTTTGAGACTCTGAGGAAGTTGAGTTTCCTTGCAATAAGTTAAAAACTCTCTAAAGTGGCAAGAGGTCTGTGGTGACGGGTTGGACTTGATGATCTTTGAGGTCTCTTCCACCCTTGGTGATTCTGTGGTTCTGTGACTGGATGCGTGAAGTCTCCTGCTCATGGTGTTGAATAGAGGCAGGATGATGCTAATGTTAACTTATGGTTTGGAAAGAGCTTTTCTTTTATTTCTGACTTTCACTGCACTTTGGCCACCACAACCCCATGCAGAGCTACAGGCTAGGGGCAGAGTGGCTGGAGAGTCCCAAAGAGAGAGGGACCTGGGGGTGCTGATTGACAGCTGCCTAAACATGAGCCAGCAGTGTGCTGAGGTGGCTGAGGAGGCCAATGGCATCCTGGCCTGCATTAGGAATAGTGTGGCCAGCAGGAGCAGGGAGGTCATTGTGCTCCTGTACTCTGCACTGGTCAGGCCACACCTTGAGTCCTGTGTCTGTGTCCAGTTCTGGGCCCCTCAGTTTAAGAAGGACATTGAGACACTTGAAGGTGTCCAGAGAAGGGCAACAAGGCTGGTGAGAGGCCTTGAGCACAGCCCTGTGAGGAGAGGCTGAGGGAGCTGGGGTTGCTTAGCCTGGAGAAGAGGAGGCTCAGGGGTGACCTCATTGCTCTCTACAACAGTTTAAGAAGGACATTGAGACACTTGAACGTGTCCAGAGAAGGGCAACAAGGCTGGGGAGAGGCCTTGAGCACAAGCCCTATGAGGAGAGGCTGAGGGAGCTGGGGCTGTTTAGCCTGGAGAAGAGGAGGCTCAGGGGAGACCTCATTGCTCTCTACAACTACCTGAAGGGTGGTTGTAGCCAGGAAGGGGTTGGCCTCTTCTCCCTAGCAACCAGCACCAGAACAAGGGGACACAGTCTCAAGCTGCACCAGGGGGAGTTTAGGCTGGAGGTGAGGAGAAAGTTCTTCACCGAGAGAGTGATTCGTCATTGGAATGTGCTGCCCGGGGAGGTGGTTGAGTCTCCGTCCCTGGAGGCGTTCAGGAGGGGACTGGATGTGGCACTTGGTGCCATGGTCTAGTTGTGAGGTTATGGTTACAGGTTGGACTCGATGATCTTCAAGGTCTCTTCCAACCTTGGTTATTCTATTCTATTCTATTCTATTCTATTCTATTCTATTCTATTCTATTCTATTCTATTCTATTCTATTCTATTCTATTCTATTCTATTCTATTCTATTCTATTCTATTCTATTCTATTCTATCTCCCTGAAGGGAGATTGCAGCCAGGTGGGGGTTGGTCTCTTCTCTCTAGCAACCAGCACCAGAACAAGGGGACACAGTCTCAAGCTGTGCCAGGGGAAGTTTAGGCTGGAGGTCAGGAGAAAGTTCTTCCCAGACAGAGTTTTTAGCCATTGGAATGTGCTGCCCAGGGAGGTGGTGGAGTCACCGTCCCTGGAGGTGTTCAAGAGGGGATTGGACTTGGCACTTGGTGCCATGGTCTAGTCATGAGGTCTGTGGTGACAGGTTGGACTCGATGATCTTTGAGGTCTCTTCCCACCTTGGTGATACTGTGATACTGTGATACTGTGACTTGTAGGCTTTGAAATAAATACTTTTAATTCACGTGGTAAAAATGGTGACAGAAGGAGAGGACGTGGCCTGAAATGCTGTTGGGGAGGATGAGGTTGGGTGTTAGGAAAATTTTCTTTCCTGCAAGAGTGATGTCATGGGTTGATTTGAACGTCCTGCTGTTACTCATACCATGCTGCCTTTGTGCCAGCCTCAAACATGAAAGTGCTAAGTGCTATGTGGCAAAATATTATGGGGCTTGAAGTTCAGATTGCAACATGGGAGGCTTCCTGTTCTGGTTGCTGCTTCTGGGCTCCAGCTGCTTGGGTTTAGGCTCTTTTCTGCAGGCATGGTAGAGGAAAGAGTGGGAGTTGGGTAGCTGCTGGGTTTGGCTTTCTGTTTTATGCTGTTTGCCTGGGTTTTGTGTGGGGGTTGTTGCCCCCATGTAGTTCACTGCACGTCTGCAAATAGACCAAGCTAAATTAGATTATTAGCTAAGGTAATTAGGCATTGTGCTTATGATATCTCATGTCACATTAAACTCCTTTCTCTTTATCTCAGCCCTGAGGTGTGTCTGCTACTTTTTCCCTCACTTTTGTGTTGGGGGAGCAGGCAGGTCAGCCCTGGTGCTAGACTGTTGCAAGTGATCAGGCAATTGCACGGGCTGCCCAGGGGTGGTAGAATCACCATCCCTGCAGGTGAAACACACAGACCTGGCACTTCAGGACATGGTTTAATGGCCATGATGATCTTAAGTTGAAACCTGAACTTGATGATCTTAAAGGTCTCTTCCAACTGAAACAACTCCCTTATTCTATGCCTGTAGTTGTTATGGCTTATTGCTGTTATTTCCACAAATACATGACAGAAAGCAAGTGAGATGAAGACAGGGTGTATTAAAACAGCCACAGAATGGGGTACCAAGAGGAATTTTTCAGCTTAAGGGTCTTAAAACAGCAGGCTGAACCCATGATTTTAACTTTCAGTGAAGGAAAGCCAGGAAGAGATATATACTTTTTAAATATCTATAATACATATTATTATAGGTAATATATAGAAGTAGCTTCAGCTGTATATATAGCTCCCTGGGTTTAAAAAGAGGTAGTTATCATTCTTCTGCAAGAAGTGTTTGAAAAATAAGCCTTCAAATTGGGATTTGCAAATGGCAATTTTCCTGCATAGCATGGGAAGGAATTAAGCTGCAGGTTCAAATGTGGAAATATTCTCACTGCCTCCTTTGAAAACTTCCTGGAATATTTTTTTCCTTCAGGCAAACTAATTCATTGCTGGCCTTTAAATCATGCAGGGACACCCCAGCTTAGCTAGCTTGAAATGAGTTGGGGTGAGTAATAAAAGTGTTGTGGTTGTGCCAGCTCGATGCCCTGACTGGGAGCAAATCCCCTGTCTTTTGGCAGGGCTGGTTAACCCCACACTCCCTAAGCTGTACCAGGCCTGGAACCCAGCCCGAGTCAGAGCAAACTGGACACATCTACTGGTGTTGCATCACACATAACCTTGGGATAAATAACCAAAAAAAAAGGGTACAAATCACACTTTAATTGCTGGGAATATTTGGATTGAAGCTTGAGGAGGGTAGACTTACAATGAATGTTAGGAAGTAATTCTTTACAGTGGGGATAGTGAGACACTGGAACACATTGCCCAGGGATGCTGTGGATGCCCACTGCCTGTTGGTATTTAAGGCTAGGCTGGATGAGGCCTTAAACATTATTGCTGTCTCCAACTACCTGAAGGGACGTTGCAGCCAGGTGGGGACTGGTCTCTTCTCCCAGGCAACCAGCACCACAACAAGAGGACACAGGCTCAAGCTGTGCCAGGGGAGGTTTAGGTTGGATGTTAGGAAGAAGTTCTTCCCAGAAAGAGAGATTGGCCATTGGAATGTGCTGCCCAGGCAGGTGGTGGAGTCACCATCACTAGAAGTGTTTAGGAAGAGACTGGATGGGGTGCTTGGTGCCATGGTTTAGTTGATTAGATGGTGTTGGGTGATAAGTTGGACTTGATGATCTCGAAGGTCTTTTCCAACCTGGTTAATTTCTATCCCATCCCATCCCATCCCATCCCATCCCATCCCATCCCATCCCATCCCATCCCATCCTATTCTATTCTATTCTATTCTATTCTATTCTATTCTATTCTATTCTATTCTATTCTATTCTATTCTATTCTATTCTATTCTATTTCCATATATATTCTATTCTATTCTATTTCCTATTCTATTCTATTCTATTCTATTCTATTTCCATATATATTCTATTCTATTCTATTTCCTATTCTATTCTATTCTATTCTATTCTATTCTATTCCATTCCATTCCATTCCATTCCATTCCATTCCATTCCATTCCATTCCATTCCAAACAACCTGATCTAGAGGAAGGTGTCCCTGCCTGTGTTTTCGGGTTTGGCACTAGAAGACCTTTAAGTTCCCATCTGACCCAACCCATTCTATGAATCTATGAATCTGCCTTTAAAAAAGTTCCCTGACTCACATTGCCCAAAAGCAGGAGCTGGCTCTTTTTTTCTTTAATGCATTGTATCCATCTCCATGACCACCAGCTGTGCTACTGAAGAGAGTTTCTGGGCAATGATTAGTACGTTAGGCTCGTGTTTTGCAACAGAAGGCAAAGAAAAGCAGCCTGCAACCTGTGAAAGCTTTACTGGTAACTACATGTTTTCTGTGGCAGCTCCTATCAATATTGCTGCTAAAAGGATGTGTTTGGGGAGAACATTGGAAGGAATTAGCTGAAATAAACAGGGGTGTTTTGCTTCTTAGAAAGTTGTAATGAATACTGACAATTTCTGGAAGGAAAAAAAATTGAAGCAATCTTAAGGGAAATGAAGCTGAACAAAACCATTGGAAGTTTGTATACAGGCCTTATTCCACTCAGCTTGTCTCAGGTCGTCTCTTAGAAGAAAAGCAAACCTTACTGGAATAAAATAACTGATGGGTATAAAGCAGGAGATCAGAAATGCTTACAAATTTGGACTTGGACTTCACATTTCAGGGGTCTGGGGATCTGATTTCTATTGTTTCCCTGGACTTAACGGCAGTTTCTCTGATTTTAGCTCCCTTGCCCTTCTGGATTTGGACATGCATTTTTTATACAGTACCAGAACAGGAGAAAAAAATCACTGCTTGCTATCCAAGATCATAAAATGCCTTGCAATTTTTATCCACAGGGAAAAGTGAAGTTTAACAGCATAACCTTTCTTCAGGTGGAGTACCAGTCATGTTTAGTCCCTGTGGCGTTTACTAGACGGTGCCTTGCTTGGTAGTTGATGAACAGACTGCCCAGAGAGTTTGTGGACTTTGTTTCTCTGAAGGCTTTCAAGAGACATCTGAATGTGTTCCTGTGTGGCCTCCCTTAGGTGATCCTGCTTTGACAGGCAACTTGGACTCAGTCTCCAGAGGTCCCTTCCAACCCCTACCATTCTGTGATTCTGTGATCCTGGCTGTGGCCCCCACCAGCTTCTTGTGAAAATTAACCCTGTCCTAGCTGAACCCAGAATACTGGGAAGGAAGAACAGAGATATAGCATTAGAAATCATCATAAAAGCCAAAATAATGAAGTATGGCCATTCCTTCATCAGATTCACTGTGGTTTATTCTGATCTTCTTAAGAACAGGAAAAGTAACAATAAACTAAGACAAGCATGCTTGAACTTTCAGCTGAAAAGAGGCTGAGGGAGCTGGGGTTGGTTGTAGCCAGGTGGGGGCTGGTCTCTTCTCCCAGGCAACCAGCACCAGAACAAGAGGGCACAGTCTCAAGCTGCACCAGGGCAGGTTTAGGCTGGATGTTAGGAAGAAATTCCTCACAGAAAGAGAGATTGGCCATTGGAATGTGCTGCCCAGGGAGGTGGTGAAGTCACCATCATTGGAGGTGTTTAGGAAGAGACTGGATGGGGTGCTTGGTGCCATGGTTTAGTTGATCAGATGGTGTTGGGTGATAGGTTGGACTTGATGATCTTGAAGGTCTCTTCCATCATGGTCTATTCTATTCTATTCTATTCTATTCTATTCTATTCTATTCTATTCTATTCTATTCTATTCTATTCTATTCTATTCTATTCCATTCCATTCCATTCCATTCTATTCTATTCTACTCCATTCCATTCCATTCCATTCCATTCCATTCCATTCCATTCCATTCCATTCCATTCCATACAACCTGATCTAGAGGAAGGTGCTCCTACCTGTGTTTTGGGGTTTGGAATTAGAAGACCTTTAAGTTCCCACCCAAAACCAATTCAAGTTGGAAGAAAAACTTGGGTCTTTCATATTTTTCATACAATTTTTTTTTTTTTAATCTTTTGTGGGTTCTGGTTTTGAAATTATTTTGCATTTTCATCACCTGTGTATGAAACAAATGAAGGGGGGAAAAGTAGAAAGAAAGAAAGAGGAGAAAGAGAACGAGAGGTGGGATTTACAAAGAGCTCTGCCAGCGTTGCTTCGCTTCCTGCCTTTGTCTCTTATGACCAAGAATTGTGTCTTGGTAAAGAGCAGCTGCTGCAGGTTCTTGGAAGCCATGGGACTTGGCAAAGAAAAACTTTCAATAATAAATAATAATGCAATAGCCCCAATGTATGAAATATATATATGGCACAAATATAATATTCCTGTGAAGCTTTGACGGAGCATTGCCTGTCCGGTGCAGACCTCTTCACACGGCATGAAGAAATAGGAGAAGATGCTGCTGAGGAGAAAAGAAATACAAAAGAGGAAAGAAGAATTGCAAATGTTCAAAGAGGCTTTGAGTTTAACCTCTTGTCCATTCTCCCGCTGAGGGAATCGGAATGGCTTCATTTGTCCTCAGTTATCCTCCTGGGAGATTTCTAACCTTGGCCATGTACCGCTGATGAAGGCTCTTTAACTTCCCTTGATGGTTGGTTCATTTGCCTAACTTTTCTTCTTGCTGTGTGAAACTTCATACAGTAACTGTATTTGACCTAAATTTCCCCTGATGCTGCTCAAGTTCATTACTTCCTCTTCAGCACTCATTAATTTAGGGGAATAATTGATTCCTGTTCTTTTTATAACATCATTTTATGTACTTGAAGGTAGCTCTCCGCCACTCTCTCCAATTTTCACCATGACACATAAATATGAAGACAAAAGGGAAAGATTTCTCAGGCTGGATGCCATCAAGAAAACAGAGCAGCTCTTCAAGGAGAGGGAGAATAAACCATGAGAAAGAGTGTAGTTATTGAGATTGAGAGGGGCCTGAAAGACAGCTTGGCAGTTTCTCTCTGGTTAAAATTCTTCTCATTGCCTTAAGGCAGGCTACTTCATTTCCAGCTACTCATAGCTCCAGTTGTTTCATAGAATCAGAGAATTGTTTCATTTGGGAAAGACCTCTAAGATCATCCAACCATCAGCCTAACACCACCATGGCCATTAAACCATGTCCCAAAGAACCGTGTCCACACCTTTCTTGAACACCTCCCAAGACAGTGACTCCACCACCTCCCTGGGCAGCCTGTTCCAATGCTCTTGCAGGAAAGAAATTCTTCCTAACATCCCACCTAAACCTCCCCAGCAAAATTTCAGGCCATTTTAATAATACACTACAGTACAATACACCGGGTTGGAAGAGACCTTCAAGATCATCGCATCCAACCCATCAACCAATCCAACCCACCCAACAACTAAACCATGGCACCAAGCACCCCATCAAGTCTCCTCCTGAACACCTCCAATGAAGGTGACTCCACCACCTCCACAGGTAGCCGATTCCAATGGCAAATCTCTCTTTCTGGGAAGAACTTCTTCCTAACATCCAGCCTAAACCTCCCCTGGTGCAGTTTGAGACTGTGTCCTCTTGTTCTGGTACTGGCTGCCTGGGAGAAGAGGCCAACCTCTGCGTGGCTACAACCTCCTTCAGGTAGCTGTAGAGAGCAAGAAGGTCACCCCTGAGCCTCCTCTTCTCCAGGCTAAGCAACCCCAGCTCCCTCAGCTTCTCTTCATAAGGCTTGTGTTCCAAACCCCTCAGCAACTTTGTTGCCCTTCTCTGGACACGTTCCAGCAAGTCAACATCCTTCCTAAACTGAGGGGCCCAGAATTTTATCTTGTTCTATCACCTGACACTAGGGTTCTTCCTGACCCCTCACTCTATCCTCCTTTCAGAGGGTCATTTCCATTTAGCCATCTCAACAACTCCCTGCTTTACTTTCTTAAGTCACCTGGACAGGGAGGGTTGGGATTTCTGTGCAAGGGTTTTTGATATACCTCAACTTCAATCGAGTTGCTTGGAAGGGGGTGGGGTGCATGTGTTAGGTTTCTCACTTCCAGCCTTCTGTTGGTACTGAACGTAGCTCTCAGGCCTTTCAAACCCAGCCTTCTGTCTATCATTTTTGTTTCCTTTACATTTTCAAGGTTATCTCTGACAGAAAATTGGATGGAAACCTCTCAAAAATATAAATGAAAGCTGTGATTATCTTTTATGTGTATACAGTTCCTGGTAGATAGGGAGGCTCACAGCTGCCTCCTCTCATGAATTCCAAAGTGGGACTCAGATCTGATCATCACACGATCAGGGGGTGATGTGGTTTGGTATCTGTCAAAATCATGTAAAATATTGCTTGCTGGTTTTAGAGGGGTACTATAAAGAACACAGACCCTCCTTGCACGCATTTTTAACACTTCTGCAAGTAGAATTAAAGCCCAATGAAGTCAAAGACATCTCTATGCACAGGGAGTATTTGGGCAAGTGACATAAGGTTGCTTATTTTGTCATTGTCATGAATGGTGGAACTGTGCCAATTGCCAGGCAGAGCAATTATTATCATAGCATCATAGAATTGCTTTGGTTTGAGAGGCCTTGTAAGATTGGCAAATCTAAGCACCTGTAGCCATTAAACTGTGTCCCAAAGTGCAATGTCCAGAAGTTTCTTGAACACCTCCATGGATGGTGACATCACTGCCTTGATTTTTATCACATTAGGTACTGCCCCTGAGAGGAAATGTGGCAAACCTGCCTTTTCTAATGAGCTTTAACCATTTGTAGCCTCCTGTTTTCTTGGCTCACTCCTTTCAGGCAAAATGCCTTAGTATGGCTGGCTCTTTTCCCTGGCTCAGCCATCGAGCTGTGAGTAACTGTAGCAAACTCTCTGCACCTTTTTGCTTTGTGGATTTGGGTTTAGAGAAACCTTTACTGTCTGCCATTCTATGCTCTTTGTTCCTTCTTTCGTTTGGAGCTCCTTGCTGCTGTTCTGCTTCAAAGGAAGAACTAAGCAGTGGAAAAGGTTAGCTACAAACCTCTTATGGAAGTCAGGTACCTGAGAAATGTCATCTTTAAAAGCAACTGCTTGCACCAGTTCATCACATGGGAAGCACAGCATGTAGCACACCATGGTGTTCCCAGTTAGGTCACAACATCTGGAGGACTGCCTAGTTGGAATAAGGTTGAGATGAAGCCAAGCCACTGTTGAATGTGCTAGCCAGGGTTTTGCTATGCTTCAGAGCATTTTGTGTTCACTTGACATATGTGAACACACACAAAAAAAGACTGACTCTGAGCAGTATTTGGAATCAAAAAAAATCACAGAACAGGTGAGGTTGGAAGAGACCTTAGAGATCATCAAGTCCAGCTGCTCTCCAAGGAGGTTGTAGCCAGGTGGGAGTTGGTCTCTTCTCCCAGGCAACCAGCACCAGAACAAGAGGACACAATCTCAAGCTGCACCAGGGGAGGTTTAGGCTGGATATTATGAAGAAGTTCTCCATAGAAAGAGAGATTGGCCACTGGAATGTGCTGCCCAGGGAGGTGGTGGAGTCACCACCACTGGAGGTGTTTAGGAAGAGATTGGATGAGGCACTTAGTGCCATGGTTTAGTTGATTAGATGGTGTTGGGTGATAGGTTGGTCTCAATGATCTCAAACATCTCTTCCAACCTGGTTAATTCAATTCAATTCAATTCAATTCAATTCAATTCAATTCAATTCAATTCAATTCAATTCAATTCAACTCAGTTCAGTTCCATTCCATGCCATTTCCATTCCATTCCATTCCATTCCATTCCATTCCATTCCATTCCATTCCATTCCATTCCATGCCATTCCATTCCATTCCATGCCATTCTACTGCTAAGCCACTACCACTAAACCCATATCCTTCAGCACCACATCTATATGTGTTTGAAATCCCTCCAGGGATGGTGACTCCACCACTTCTCTGGGCAGGCACCGAACAGGCTGCCCAGGGAGGTGGTAGAGTCACCATCCCTGGAGAGACTTCAAAGATGTGTGGATGTGGTGCTGAAGGACACTGTTTAGTGGAAGTGGCCTAGCAGTAGTGTGGGATTGTGAGCTCTAGGAGAGCAGTTAGACTTGATGATCTCAGAGGTCTTTTCCATCCTCAACAGTTCTATGTTTCTATATGTGATCACTAAATTGTTTCTCTCTAATATCCTCCTGATTGTTGGATTTTTCTGTTCTGGATTTTAATTTAGCTTTTGCTACTGTTCCTTTGCCTGGAGGCTTGTGGTCTCTGTTGCTGTTATACTGTAACAGTCCTGGATGACAAATTCATCTGCTAAGATGATTTATTACCCCAGCTAACAGAGCAAGAGCAGTGATCACAGAGCAGAGGGATTTGTCAATTTGTTGCACAGATATCTTTATGGTTGGTAAGAGAGAGGATGTGGAATGGAGAATGTTGGAAGCATATTTGTGATCACAAAAGAAAAAATCTAATGGAACCAAGTGTAAGACAAATGACTAGACAAAAGTAGAGGGAAAGCAAAGAAAAAAGCCTTATTTTTTCCCCCCATGTTATGGGAGAAGTAAACTAGTAAGGTTGGCTTGATTGCTAGCTCACAACTTGCCTTGAGTCTGCTAAATTACTATTCTGGTCACTGTGTTTCCACTTGCTGTTCGTGTTAACTGTCTTTTCCTCATGCACTGAGGAGAAAAGAGGGAGGGGAAGACTAGCCAGGAGCAATCTCTGTGAAGTATCCTGAGGTTTGGAGATAATTCCTTTTCCTTAGAGTTCCCTGCTTTTCTGTGCCCATCTTTGCTATGGGGCTAAATGGAAGCATCCTTAGACTTGGTTTGTACTATGTTTTTGACACAGGGAGTGAAAAATTAATGCTCATAACTCAGTTTTGCTTCGCACTCTCACTCATGGTGCAGTACCAACACCCAAAATACAGATTCCTCTGATTGCTTGATAAAGATACTGCAATGTTTTGGTCATCCATGCCTGATCCCCTGATCAAGCATTTGAGTGGAGTGGAGTGGAGTGGAGTGGAGTGGGTGGAGTGGAGTGGAGTGGAGTGGAGTGGAGTGGAGTGGAGTGGAGTGGAGTGGAGTGGAGTGGAGTGGAATAGAATAGAATAGAATAGAATAGAATAGAATAGAATAGAATAGAATAGAATAGAATAGAATAGAATTAACCAGGTTGGAAGAGACCTTTGAGATCATCAAGTCCAACCTACCACCCAACACCATCTAAGCAACTAAACCATGGCACCAAGCACCCCATCCAGTCTCTTCCTAAACACCACCAGTGATGGTGACTCCACCACCTCCCTGGGCAGCACATTCCAATGGCAAATCTCTCTTTCTGGGAATAACTTCTTCCTAATCCATGTCACCTGCACACTGCTGCCAAAGTACCTGCTTTGCTTTCTTGCATTGCACTCTGAGGAATAAACCTTTCCTCCCTTTGTCACTTTGGAAGAGTTAAGAGTAGACTTGTCAACTTTCTTTTTGTGTTTTTTATTGCAAACTCAAGTTGGCCTGTGTGCCTTTCTTCAGTGCTCTTGCTCCCTTTGCTTTTCTCTGGCTCAGGTTTTATTGAACTAAGTGCTTGGAAATGGATTTGTAATTAAAACCTGAACAATTTCTATGACAGAAGGATTTTTTCCCCTTGTCAAAGACAAATGCAGAAAACCCCATTTTATATTGTCACTAGCTAGTTCATACTCTTCAAAATAATAAAAATAAACATTGGAAATATATTCATCTGTCTCTGGTTTCCAAATGTATTGGACACTGGATTGATACACTGCGGGGGTGAAAGGTTTGGTTTTAAAGCAGATCTCTGTAGCAAAGCAAACACATCATCATCTTTCACATTAGCTACCTGAGTACAAAATGACTGGTTGTGGATTCTCCTCCCTGGAGGTGTCCAAGGCCAGGTTGGACAGGGCCTTGAGCAGCCTGGTCAGGTGGGGGATGTCCCCTGCCCATGGCAGGGTAGTTAGAACTAGGTGAGCTTTAAGATCCCTTCCAATCCAAACCATTCTATGAGTCTATGTTTGTCTGCATGTATGTGTGCTCATTGTCTTCTTAGTGATGGACAAAAAGAATCACAGAATCACCAAGGTTGGAAGAGACCTCAAAGAGCATCAAGTCCAACCTGTAACCACAGACCTCATGACTAGACCATGGCACCAAGTGCCACATCCAATCCCCTCTTGAACACCTCCAGGGATGCTGACTCCACCACCTCCCTGGGCAGCACATCCCAATGGCCAATTTCTCTTTCTCTGAAGAAATTCTTCCTAGCACCCAGCCTAAACTTCCCCTGGCACAGCTTGAGACTGTGTCCTCTTGTTCTGGTGCTGGCTGCCTGGGAGAAGAGACCAAGCCCCACCTGGCTACAACCTCCCTTCAGGGCACCATGCAGGATTTTCCCTGCCTCCTGCAACCCATCCTGTTAAAGGAGAAGCCCATTTCAGGGACGTTTTTACTTTCTCAGCCTAAACCTTGCATCTTCCCAGACATATACTTCTAGCTCTTAAGAAATTAAATTAATAAATAAAGTAAAAATGAAAAAAAACCACAAACAATTTGTCCAACCTGCAGGCAACCCAGCTGTCAACTAAAAGCTTTTTTTATCTCGTGCAGTGAAAATGGGTTTTTATATAGATGTACAGAATCACACAGAATCACCAAGGCTGGAAGAGACCTCAAGGCAATCAAGTCCAACCTGTCACCACAGACCTCATGACTAAACCATGGCACCAAGTGCCACGTCCAATCCCCTCTTGAACACTTCCAGGGATGGTGACTCCACCACCTCCCTGGGCAGCACATTCCAATGGCGAATCACTCTCTCGGTGAAGAACTTTCTCCTCACCTCGAGCCTAAACATCCCCTGGTGCAGCTTGAGACTGTGTCCTCTTGTTCTGGTGCTGGTTGCCTGGGACAAGAGACCAACCCCCTCCTGGCTGCAACCACCCTTCAGGTAGTTGTAGAGAGCAATGAGGTCTCCCCTGAGCCTCCTCTTCTCCAGGCTAAACCACCCCAGCTCCCTCAGCCTCCCCTCGTAATAAAGGTTAAAGGGAACAAATGATAGCCCTGTGCCTTTCCTAGATATTCTGGTAAGTGCACAAGTGTTCACAGAGTATACTAACCCCTTTGCTTTTTCTCACTCTGTTAAAGGCTGAGCACAAACAATTACAAGATAAAATTTGAGCTACATCTCTTGAAGGCATTATTTCTGGGGGGAAAAAAAAAGCACAACAGAAAGATAAGATAGCCAAGGACAGCAAAAGAGAAGGTAGTATGAGGGTTACAAAGGGAAATCAAAGCCTGGTGGAATACAGAGAAGGAGCTGGTGTTTTCCCATTCTTTTACCCAGTTAATCAAGGCAGAATTTGAAAAGAGAAATGATTTGCATTCACCCCAGCACTGCAACAGCAGCCAGCTCATTCGTGCTAGTGTTTAATCATCATTGCAATATAGTCTTTAATTGTAGAACCACACTCTGGGTTTCCCCCCATATTCTGCCTTGTTCAATGCACAGAGGACTTGTGGAAGCTGAAAGAACAGAGATTCAATGATTTGTGTGGGTTGGATTTTTTTATCTCCTTTTTCCCCTTCAGTGTGCAGACTCAAACCTGCTTCACTGCCTGCTGTGTCAAGTCTGTTCTCATAATGATGTTCTTCATTTCCCCCCTAGGCTTTTGACAGAAACTGCCTTCTGTGTGTGCTTTGCAAACATTGTCTAAGTGTTGCAGAGCAGTTTTGAGGTGTTTGGGGTCATCTCCATTGCTGTAGCATGGAGCTTGGATGTACAGGTATAAAGCTAGATACAGCCCTGTGTTTTGGATACCCGCTTCAAGATGGGTCTCAGCAAGACTTAGACAGACTGGAGAGTTGGACAGGGAGAAATTGAATGAAGTTCAACAAGGGCAAGTACAGAGTCTTGCACCTGGGAAAGAACAACCCCATGGACCATGGTATGAATAGAATAGAATAGAATAGAATAGAATAGAATAGAATAGAATAGAATAGAATAGAATAGAATAGAATAGAATAGAATAGAATAGAATAGAAAGAATAGACTAGACTAGACTAGACTAGACTAGACTAGAATAGAATTAACCAGGTTGGAAAAGACCTTTGAGATCATCGAGTCCAACCTATCACCCAACACCATCTAAGCAACTAAACCATGGCACCAAGCACCCCATCCAGTCTCTTCCTAAACACCTCCAGTGATGGTGACTCCACCACCTCCCTGGGCAGCACATTCCAATGGCAAATCTCTCTTTCTTGGAAGAACTTCTTCCTAACATCCAGCCTAAACCTCCCCTGGTGCAGTTTGAGACTGTGTCCTCTTGTTCTGGTGCTGGTTGCCTGGGAGAAGAGATCAACCCCCACCTGGCTACAACCTCCCTTCAGGTAGTTGTAGAGAGCAATAAGGTCTCCCCTGAGCCTCCTCTTCTCCAGGCTAAGCAACCCCAGCTCCCTCAGCCTCTCCTCACAGAGCTTGTGCTCCAAACCCCTCCCCAGCTTTGTTGCCCTTCTCTGGACTCATTCTTATTAAGTGTGCTGTTAAAAGCTGATCTATTTGCAGTGCATACAAATATTAGCAACAGTTATTAGAAGAGAAAAAACAAGTGTACTCATAGAATGGTTTGGCTTGGAAGAAAACCCAAAAATCATCTAGCTCCAACGCTCTTGCCATGGGCAGGGACACCTTCCACCAGACCAGGTTCCTCAAGGTCCAACCTGACCTATATATATAATGGACCTATACAGGTCCAACCTGACCTATATAATGATATGCCTTGAGGAAAGCTATGGAACCATTTATACTAAAAGTCCTGGAGTAAGATGGAGTACATGGAGCAGCTCATTTATACCAGCTCACACAGTTTGTTTGGTATGCCAGGATCACAGCACTCAAAGGCCATGGTCTACTCTGTAACTGGCATAAAATCTCTTCCAAATACTGCATTTAAAAATGGTAGCTATAGTCATACATTCTTTCTTTTCATTCTAGCCAGATAAGAAACAGGTAATTATAGCAGATTAGAGCTACTTATCTATTAAATGGAATAAGTGCCCCATATAAGCCAAATCTGTTTCTACTCTTCTTGTTCTTTCAAGCCCTGGGAGCTCTAATGGTGTTGCAGCTCAGCTGTAAGGAGACAGGTAAGGATGAGCTGAGTCCAGAAATGGATGTTGCCTAATATATCATGTCTGGTTTAAGCTGATCTAAATCCTCATGGTGAGAACTGTGGTCTGACACCTCTCTGGTAAGTCTGTGGAGTCAGTCAATCTTCAGATCCAACTGATCTGAGTAGTGGTAGTGACACAAAGCAGGCAACTGTAACATCTTTTTTTGTGAGAAGGTGGCATTGGGTCACCTGCAGCTGTTCACCAACTCCTTTGGATGTGATGTGGTGATTTACATTAGCAATGATGCTAACTTGAGTAGTTTCTGTTCTCTCTTCTGTCCTTCCTGGCTTCTGTCCTTTCTGGCTTCTCCACATGTTCTTGTTCCCTCCCCTGGACTGAAAAAAACCAAAGCAGGAAAACCAACTCTTTTCCACCTGGGTAAGCTCTATTGGGTGACCACGCAGCAACACAGACACAAGGAGTAGAAGGGATGAGAGCAGGCTGCCATGGGGAGAAAAAGGCTTCTTAGCCAGAAGTGCTGCTAAATAGGAAAATCTAGCATTTGGTGGCTAAGGGAGCATTTGTCCCTGCCCCACCTACTTCTGGGTGAGAAGGCATACACATTTTTGTGACTGTGTTTGAAAACCTTGTGCCCTAGTAAGCAACAGACTCACGTGTCACTCTTAGCAGTGATAAAGGGGTGAGCAGCAGCAAGAGGAGAAGGAAATGTGGCAACAGCCAGCATTACAGACTGGAGTGCTCAAATGCAGTTGGGAAAACCCTACTGGAACATTCCTCTGGGGGACTAGATTGGGGCAAGAGCAGCAATCTTTGGTCTTTTCTCCCAGGCAATCTGTGACAGAACATGAGGACACAGTCCCAAGTTACGCAAGGGAAGGTTTAGGCTGGGTGTTAGGGAGAAGTTCTTCCCAGAAAGAGAGACTGGCCATTGGAATGTGCTGCCCAGGGAGGTGGTGGAGTCACCATCACTGGAAGTGTTTAAGAAGAGACTGGATGAGGTACTTGATGTCATAGTTCAGTTGATTAGATGATGTTGGGTGATAGGTTGGACTCGCTGATCTCAAAGGTCTTTTCCAACCAGGTCAATTCAATTCAGTTCAGTTCAATTCAGTTCAATTCAATTCAATTCAATTCAATTCAATTCAATTCAATTCAATTCAATTCAATTCAATTCAATTCTGTTCTGTTCTGCCCTATTCTATTCTGTTCTATCTCAGTCTCCTGCTGTCCCTGGGTAAGTTCTCTAACCACAAGTGCACTTCCAAGCTGTAGGTCATCTTTCAAATTTGTCTGTGAAATATGTTGCATTTAACATTAACTACTGATTTGTAAGCGTGGACAGGCTGGTACTTCAGTATTGTTGAGGCCTCAGCTTGAATACTGGATTCAGTTTTGGACCACTCACTACAAGAAAGACATTGAGGTGCTAGAGTGTCTCCAGAGAAGGGCAACAAAGTTGGTGGAGGCTCTGGAGAGCACTCTTTTAAGTAGCATCTGAGGGACCTGGGATTGTTCAGTCTGGAGAAAAAGAAGGAGACCTCATTGCTCTCTACATCTTTGTTGAAAGGAGGTTGGAGCGAGGTGGGGGCTGGTCTTTCCTCCCTAGTATCAGGTGACAGAATGGGAGGAAATGGCCTGAAATTGTGCCAGGAGAGGTTTAGGTTGGATCTCAGGGAAAATTTCTTTCCTGCAAGAGGGGTCAGGCACTGAAACAGGCTGCCCAGGAAGGTGATGGAGTCACCAGCCCTGGAGGTGTTCAAGGTCAAGCTGGACAAGGCCTTGAGCAACCTGGTCTGGTGGGAGGTGGTTTGAACTAAATGACCTTTAAAGTCCCTTCTATCCCAAGCCATTCTATGATTCTATGGAGCAACACCTGTTTATAGAATCACAGAATGATTAAGGTTGGAAAAGACCTTTAGGATGGTTGCTGTTGGGTAGTTCTGTCTTGAAGGAACCATGCAAATACCCTTTGCTGGGCAATCTTTTTTCCTGCACCACTGGTGAGTTCTGATGCTTTGGTTAATAGGGGTCCCTTGCAAAAAGCTCAAGAGAGAAAGCTTGCACTGTGCTGTGTATTGGAAAGACTTTACAACAGAGGGAAAACAAAAAGATGTTTCAAGCAACACTAGTAATGCTAATCATAAAGAAATCATTCCTGCTTAGAGCTAACTTAAATATACAAGAGGATAAATGTGTGTACACAGGACCTACATATCTCCTAAACTTTGAATTTAATCTCTGCTATTATTCTTCATAATGTAGGCTTGCTGCTTGTGTTCTGCATGCAAATTAAGCTGCTGGATTGGGGGTATGTGTGGAGAAGCACAGTGTTTCTGATCTTAATTTTCTCTGTCTCTTTCAGTCCTTGTCAACATATAACTGGGAGAATTCAGAACATTATGAATGAGGTGGGGAAAGGGTTTAATAAAAGCAGCCTGAATGCCAAGAGCAGCTCATGCTGCCTGGGCTAATGGTAGGTTTCTGCCCCAAGGTGATAAGCACGTATGCCACAGCTCTAAGAACACCACAGACTGGCTGGAACTGGGAGTGAGGAGCAAATACCTGCTGTCATACCCACTGCTACCTCTATCACATCCTTGAGTTGGAGGTGATAGGGGTACTCAGAGATTTCACATGTTGAAATCACACACACAATCGCTATGGTTGGAGAAGACCTTCAAGATCATCAAGTCCAACCATTTTCTAACTCTGCCAGGGCCACTACTGCACCATATCCTTGATCATCACCACATCTAGAAAGCTTTTAAATACCCCCAGGAACTGTGATTCCACCACTTGCCTGGGCAGCCTGTTCCAGTGGTTGAGAACCCTTTGGTTATAGAAGTTTTTCCTTACATCTAACCTAAACCTCCCCTGCCATGTCAGCCCATGGCTTGGACAGCAGCGCTCTGAGCTGGGTTAGGAATGGGCTGGAGGGCTGAGCCCAGAGAGTGGTGGTGAATGGTACCACATCCAGCTGGCAGCCAGGCACTACTGGTGTCCCCCAGGGATCAGTGCTGGGCCCCATGTTCTTTAATATCTTTATCAATGATCTGAATGAGGGGATTGAGTCCATCATCAGCAAGTTTGCAGATGACATCAAGCTGGAGGCAGGAGTTGATCTGTCAGAGGGTAGGAGAGCTCTGCTGAGGGACCTTGCCAGGCTGAACAGATGGGCAGTTTCCAAGGGCATGAGATTGAACACATCTGAGTGCTGGGTTCTGCACATTGGCCACAACAACCCCATGCAGTGCTACAGGCTGGGGTCAGAGTGGCTGGAGAGCAGCCAGGCAGAAAGGGACCTGGGGGTGCTGGTTGATAGTAGGCTGAACATGAGGCAGCAGTGTGCCCAGGTGGCCAAGAAGGCCAATGGCATTCTGGCTTGCATCAGGAACAGTGTGGCCAGCAGGAGCAGGGAAGTCATTGTGCCCCTGTACTCAGCACTGGTTAGGCTACACCTTGAGTCCTGTGTCCAGTTCTGGGCCCCTCAGTTTAGGAAAGAGGTTGACTTGCTGGAACAGTGTCTAGCAAGTCTCTCTTTTTTCCCCCAAAACCTGTGTAGCAGCTGAGCCAGAAGAAACAAACCATGACTGAAATGTTTCTTTCTTAGCATTCCTGTTTTACAGGCAGAAACAATTGTCTCAGCAAAGGGGTCACTGCACTCTGGTGGGACAGTCCCTTGGCAATGATTACAGCCAATATTACAGAATGGTAGGGGTTGGAAGGGACCTTTGGGGATCACCAAGTCCATACTATCAGGGGAGTTTTCATATGGGTGATCCACAGACCCAATCTCAAGATGTGTAAAGCAGGGCTTGTTGTGTCTGTGGACTTTGAAAATCCCTGAGAAGATAAGCAAACAAATACTGAGTGATTCAGTCATGATATTCATGTGGAAAACACTGTAGGGGTATTCAAGAGGGGCTTGGATGTGGCACTTGAAGCCATGGTCTAGTTAGTCATGAGGTGTTGGGTGACAGGTTGGACTTGATGATCTCTGAGGTCTTTTTCAACCTTATTGATTCTATGATTCTATGTAGATCTGATGCTTGGGGATATGGCTTAGTGGTGGACTTGGTAGAGTAGGATTAATAGTTGGACTTGATGATCCTGAAGGTCTTTTCCAGTATAAATAATCCTATGATTCTGTGATTTGGTTTTGGTTTTGTGTCTCAACAGCTGAACAACAGATGGGGAGGGGTGAGGAAGACAGCACAGAGGACCAATAGATGTGGTACTTGGGGATATGGCTTAGCGGTGGACTTGGTAGAGTAGGGTTAATAGTTGGACTTGATGATCCTGAAGGTCTTTTCCAGTATAAATAATCCTATGATTCTGAGATTTGGTTTTGGTTTTGTGTCTCAACAGCTGAACAACAGATGGGGAGGGGTGAGGAAGGCAGCACAGAGGACCAATAGATGTGGTACTTGGGGATATGGCTTAGCGGTGGACTTGGTAGAGTAGGGTTAATGGTTGGACTTGATGGTCCAAATGATTCTGTGATTCTACCTTCACAAATGTACCAGACAAGATACTAGAGGTGCCTAAAGTCAAGGAAGGCTGATGCTTTCCATGATGAAATTCTGTTGCCAGTTTCTTCTAACTTTGCCACACTGAAATCAGCGATGAAATACATGAGGCTGAGCGTCTGCCTTGGGCTGTTCGTGTGTGGGTGTGAGTTTGCTGTGTGCAAATTCCAGATAACATGATTCAATCATTTTCTGCAGCAGGGTTAGAGCAAAATGCATGCATTT
>CM066569.1:4960000-5020000 GCA_033816785.1 Picus viridis | reverse complement strand
CCCTCCCCTCCCCTCCCCTCCCCTCCCCCTTCTCTTCTCTTCTCTTCTCTTCTCTTCTCTTCTCTTCCCCTATGAGGAGAGGCTGAGGGAGCTGGGGTTGCTTAGCCTGGAGAAGAGGAGGCTCAGGGGAGACCTTATTGCTCTCTACAACTACCTGAAGGGAGGTTGTAGGCAGGTGGGGGTTGGTCTCTTCTCCCGGGCAGCCAGCACCAGAACAAGAGGACACAGTCTCAAGCTGCACCAGGGGAGGTTTAGGCTGGATGTAAGGAAGAGGTTCCTCCCAGAAAGAAAGATTGGCCATTGGAATGTGCTGCCCAGGGAGGTGGTGGAGTCACCATCACTGGAGGTGTTTAGGAAGAGACTGGATGGGGTGTTTTGTGTCATGGTTTAGTTGATTAGATGGTGTTGGATGATAGATTGGACTTGATGATCTCAAAGGTCTTTTCCATTCCATTCCATTCCATTCCATTCCATTCCATTCCATTCCATTCCATTCCATTCCATTCCATTCCATTCCATTCCATTCCATTCCATCTTATCTTTTACATTGCAAGCATGAAACAGTGTCAAACTGTCAATTGCTAGACCTGGAGACCTGCAGGCTCTTACCCAGTTAAAGCTACAGATGCATTGGGTTGTTATCAGAGGTGGAGCCAAATCCATGGGTACACTTTTGTCTTGGAAAATTGCTCCATGGCTTCCTAATCTTCAAACTGGTCATTTTGTCTGTATGGTACAGAGGACCACAAGAATGGCAAGGTCACTGCTATGTCTCTGCTGATAATATTCCACCTCCAGCAGTTTGCGTGCCCAACCCTCTTCACCTTGAGCTAATGAGGAGGGGGTCGGTCTCTTCTCCCCTAGTATAAGGCATTAGAACATGAAGAAATGGTCTGAAATTGTGCCAGGTGAGGTTTAGGTTGGATATTAGGACAATTCATTATGGAAAGAGTGGTCAGGCATTGGAACAGGCTGCCCAGGGAGGTGGTGGAGTCATTGTCCCTGGAGGTGTTCAGGAAATGTGTCAACATGGCAATGGGGACGTGGTTTAATGGCCATGGTGGTCTTGAGGCAATGGTTGGACTTGATGATCTTGGAGATCTCCTTCTACTGAAACATTTCTGTGACTCTGTGTTTCTATTAATCTCATGAGCTCACAGATTCCAGCAGGAGTGGACCATTGTCCTCCACCTCAGGATGCAAACTGGTGGACAGAAAAGAAATTCTCTGTTGGGGTCTATGAGCGTTCCTTCACAGGCTTGTTAATATTTGTCATTGATCAAAGCCCAGTTTGCTACAGTGGGAACAAATTGACCCTCAGGCTTTTATAGATGGTTCTTAACTAGTTGCCAAATAGAGAGGCTGATTTTTGTCACTTTTAAAGAGGCTTCTCTTCTCCAAGTCATTGAGCTTATTGCATACTGCTTTAAATAACCTGTTTGTAATCACTGCTGATTGTTTCACTCTGTTGATTTAGCAGCCTAAATATATTTATACAATCTGTCTCTGTTCCCTGTGCCTAGCATTAATGCATTTGATCATTTTGCTTCTCTTATCACTGTCAGGTGACTCTGCACAGACTCATACATGGTGTAGTCTGCTGCTCTCTGCCTTCTCGGCATGCTTCCTACCCTGGGAGTTTGGAGCTATCTTTCATATGAACCAAACCTTCTGCCTTGCATTTTCCTTTTTGAGTGATTTGCAGAATCACAGGGTGATTTTTGAGCAGACCTTATATGTCATCTAGTTCCACCCCCCTGTCATGGGCAGGGACATCTCCTAATGGACCGTTTGGAGGTGTTCAAGAGGGGATTGGACATGGCCCTTGGTGCCATGGTTTAGTAGTCATGAGGTGTTGGGTGACAGGTCGGAGGTCTGAGGTACTTTCCAACCTGATTGATTCTATTGATTTGATGATTCTGTGATCATTCTCTTAGCTGTTTAATATAAAAGTAAGAGGCATCCTCAGTTACAAACCCAAGATCTGAACAGTGAATAACTCACTGTCCAGCATCTATGGATATTTTGTTAAGAAAACACATTTCATCTGTCCTCCTGTGTCCTTTTGATCCTTTCTGCCCTCTTGTTTGCCTTTGACTCTTTCTTTACCCTCCTGGTGTCTTCAGGGACTCCTAGAATTTTCCTATTCAAACAACTGAGGGACGTGCCATCTGTCAAGCAGGCACACAAGTGCCCTGAAGATGGTCTAGTTCAGCAAGTGCACTTGCATAAGGCAAGACTTTCTTTTGTGACATGAGAGCCAAGACTCTGAATAGGATCATGGCATCAAGGTCATCTTCTACAGTGAAAAGTCCAATTATGAGCAGTGTCTGAAGAAATTCATGCTGGGTTTGGACATTGAGCCACCTCACACTGGTTTCAGGTTCCCAGGTCCATTTTCAGAGGAATTTAGGTGTATAGTGCTCAAGACTTTTAATATAATTATTACTTTTCTTTGGTTCTTTTATTTATTTATTTAATGTATTTTTCTTTCTATTTTTTCTGTTACCTCTCTCTCTTTTTTCTGATCCCTTTTCTATTCTTTTTTTCCTGATCCTGTTTCTCTTTTTTCTGATCCTTTTTCTATTCATTTTTCCTGATCTTTTTTTTCTATTTATCTTTTTCTTTCTGATCCTTTTCTTATTTCTCTCTTTATTCCCTGATCCTTTTTCTATTTCTCTTTTTCTCCTGATCCTTTTTCTATTTCTCTCTTTTTTTCCTGATCCTTTTTCTATTTCTCTCTTTTTTTCCTGATCCTTTTCTATTTTCTTTTTTTCTGATCTTTTTCTATTTCTCTTTTTTTTTCTTCTCCCTTTTCTATTTCTCTCTTTTTTTCTTCTCCCTTTTCTATTTCTCTCTTTTTTTTCTTTTCCCTTTTCTATTCCTTTTTTCCTGTTCCTTTATTCTATTTCTCTCTTTTTTTCCCTGATCCTTTTTCTATTTCTCTCTTTTTTCCCGGATCCTATTTCTATTTCTCTCTTTTTTTCTGATCACTTTTCTGTTCCTTTTTTCCTGATCCCTTTTCTATTTCTCTCTTTTTTTCTTCTCCCTTTTCTATTTCTCTCTTTTTTTCTTCTCCCTTTTCTATTCCTTTTTTCCTGTTCCTTTATTCTATTTCTCTCTTTTTTTCCCGGATCCTATTTCTATTTCTCTCTTTTTTTCTGATCCCTTTTCTGTTCCTTTTTTCCTGATCCCTTTTCTATTTCTCTCTTTTTTTCTTCTCCCTTTTCTATTTCTCTCTTTTTTCTTCTCCCTTTTCTATTCCTTTTTTCCTGTTCCTTTATTCTATTTCTCTCTTTTTTTCCCTGATCCTTTTTCTATTTCTCTCTTTTTTCCCGGATCCTATTTCCATTTCTCTCTTTTTTTCTGATCACTTTTCTGTTCCTTTTTCCTGATCCCTTTTCTATTTATCTCTTTTTTTTCTTCTCCCTTTTCTATTTATCTCTTTTTTTTCTTCTCCCTTTTCTATTTCTCTCTTTTTTCTTCTCCCTTTTCTATTCCTTTTTTCCTGTTCCTTTATTCTATTTCTCTCTTTTTTTTCCTGATCCTTTTTCTATTTCTCTCTTTTTTCCCGGATCCTATTTCTATTTCTCTCTTTTTTTCTGATCACTTTTCTGTTCCTTTTTTCCTGATCCCTTTTCTATTTCTCTCTTTTTTTCTGATCACTTTTCTGTTCCTTTTTTCCTGATCCCTTTTCTATTTATCTCTTTTTTCTTCTCCCTTTTCTATTTCTCTCTTTTTTTCTTCTCCCTTTTCTATTTCTCTCTTTTTTTCTTCTCCCTTTTCTATTCCTTTTTTCCTGTTCCTTTATTCTATTTCTCTCTTTTTTTCCCTGATCCTTTTTCTATTTCTCTCTTTTTTTCCCGGATCCTATTTCTATTTCTCTCTTTTTTCTGATCCCTTTTCTGTTCCTTTTTCCTGATCCCTTTTCTATTTCTCTTTTTTTTCTTCTCCCTTTTCTATTTCTCTCTTTTTTTCCTTCTCCCTTTTCTATTCCTTTTTTCCTGTTCCTTTTTCTATTTTCTCTCTTTTTTCCCTGATCCTTTTTCTATTTTCTCTTTTTTTCCCTGATCCTTTTTCTATTTCTCTCTTTTTTTCCCGGATCCTATTTCTATTTCTCTCTTTTTTTCTGATCCCTTTTCTGTTCCTTTTTTCCTGATCCCTTTTCTATTTCTCTCTTTTTTTCTTCTCCCTTTTCTATTTCTCTCTTTTTTTTCTTCTCCCTTTTCTATTTCTCTCTTTTTTTCTTCTCCCTTTTCTATTTCTCTCTTTTTTTCTTCTCCCTTTTCTATTTCTCTTTTTTCTTCTCCCTTTTCTATTCCTTTTTTCCTGTTCCTTTTTCTATTTCTCTTTTTCCCTGATCCTTTTTCTATTTCTCTCTTTTTTTCCTGATCCTTTTTCTATTCCCTTTTTCCTGATCCTTTTTGTATTTCTCTCTTTGTTTTCCCTGATCCTTTTTCTATGCTCTCTCTTCCCCCCTCCCCGTTCTTCTCCTTTTCTTTTACTGTTCCTCTCTTTAACAAGACTGCTCCCACTGATTGATGTATATTTAGTGATCACACTCATCATATACTCTCTACTATGATGATTTACAGTCTTTAAGATCCCCTTTTCTTTGACAACTCCTCCCTACCCACTTTTTTTGTCTCTGTGTGGCAGACACTGCAGCAATGTTGTGGTGCTGACAAAATGGGAGCTACAAAGAAGCACTTATCAACCTAACGGAGCTGTGGAAGGAGAAGGGAGGAGGGAGAATGTGAGTATTAAAGTCCATTTTCTGTTACCTCAGCCACCTGAGCAACCAGTGTTTGTATTGAAAAGTCATGCTCATAATTCTGGGGGGGGGGAAACCCCAACAACACAAACCCAGAATAAAACAAAGCAAAACATCATCATCAACAACAAATCTCCAGATCAAATTTTCTTGAAAGATGTTAGTCTGGTCACTTAATGGGAGGATGACACTGGATGTAGGGAGTCTCACAGGGATCTTTATGAGGCCCAGGCCCTGTATATTTCTGTAGCAAAACATGTCTCTTTCCCAGAGGGCTGATAATATTCTCAATTGCTGAGATGGTGGCTGTGATCTCCAGCGGGCAGGAACGGAGCTTCAGGGTCTTGTGCACTTGTGTGTTAATCTGAGAAGGCAGAAATGCCAGACAGAGAGAAAAGTTTCCCGGGATCTAAAGATTCTTGGCTCGTTATTGAGAAATAAATTGCACTGGCATTTACTGTTTCCTGGTAAGTGACCACAATCTCTCAGTTTTGTCACTACCCAGCAAACCAGAGCTGGAGGGAGTAGCCTTCTGAGAATTCCCATCTAAGGAGCAGGGATGCTTCCTGATTAAACACCTCCTGCAAAAATACCCAACTCATGGAAATGAGCAGGGTTGGTACCTCCCTTCAGCTTAACTGTTTCCTGTTTCCCATAAGACATCCTTTCACTGAGTTTCTTAAGCCATATGAACAGGCACAGCAACAACAGAAGCAAATCAAGGGTTGGCTTATAGCTTATAGGCTCTTTATGATCTCACAGTACTGTGGCAGGTTGGACCTGATGATCTGTGAGGTCTCTTCCAACCTTGGTGATTCTGTGTGTGTGTGTTGGTGGTACTGTTTCTGAACTGGAGCTGGAAAAAAACCATATATATTTGAAGCAAGCAGCACAATGAATATGTGGGTGTGGGTTTGTTTGTTTGTTTTATCCTGATATTGAAATATCTGTGTAAACACTTGCATAAACAGAAGCCTTTCTTGCTAAAAACATTATCAGGGGAATAGTTTAGGAAGAACATATTTTGGCCATCTGTCTGGCTAGATGTATGTTGATTTTTCTCTCCTTCTCCTTCTCCCCCCTCTCTCCCTTCTCCTTCTCCCCCCTCCTACTCCCTCCCTTCTCCTACTCCCCCTCTCCCTTCTCCCCTCCCCCTCCTCTCCCTTCTCCTACTCCCCCTCTCCCTTCTCCTACTCCCCCTCTCCCTTCTCCTTCTCCCCCTCTCCCTTCTCCTTCTCCCCCTCTCCCTTCTCCTTCTCCCCCTCTCCCTTCCCCTTCTCCCCCTCTCCCTTCCCCTTCTCCCCCTCTCCCTTCCCCTTCTCCCCCCTCCCTTCCCCTTCTCCCCCCTCTCCCTTCCCCTTCTCCCCCTCTCCCTTCCCCTTCTCCCCCCCTCTCCCTTCCCCTTCTCCCCCCTCTCCTCCCTCTCCCCTTCTTCTCCCCCTCTCCCTTCCCCTTCTCCCCCTCTCCCTTCCCCTTCTCCCCCTCTCCCTTCCCCTTCTCCCCCTCTCCCTTCCCCTTCTCCCCCTCTCCCTTCCCCTTCTCCCCCTCTCCCTTCCCCTTCTCCCCCCCTCTCCCTTCCCCTTCTCCCCCTCTCCCTTCCCCTTCTCCCCCTCTCCCTTCCCCTTCTCCCCCTCTCCCTCCCTCCCCTTCTCCCCCTCTCCCTTCCCCTTCTCCCCCTCTCCCTTCCCCTTCTCCCCCCTCTCCCTTCTCCTAACATAGTAACTACTACATTCAGTTATTTCTTGTCCCTGACTTGCTCTTTGCTCTGTGACTGATGTCTGTGTCAGGTGGTATTGTTTTGTTGCCCTCTCCTCTGTGTCTGAAGCTCAAATCCACAGAAAAGCTATCAAATATTTGGGAAATGCCTGTGCCCTCTGTATATTTGACTGTTCTGACAAACAAGACTGCACCTGTGCTGTAATACTTTTGTTAAGTGGGTCAACAGAATGAGGAGGCAAGGAAGGAGTCTTTACATTTGGACAATGGTTTACAAGTAGCTATTTTGTACTCTTTGCCCACCTCACATGTGAACAAAGCAGATTTAATTGCTTTCCTTGTTCACAGATGCCATATAAATAGCAGCTGCAAAAGTACTGTGCACTCTGCATAGCTGGATGTTGTTTCCTTTCACAGTCTTTCTGTAGTTTATTTCAGGTATTACCTTAGGTATTTCTGTCTCTTCTATCTCTCTTTTCTCTTAGGTACCATTTCAGGTACTTCTGTCTCCCTTTTCATCATGATATTTCAACTACTTATAACCCTTAATGTATTTTCCTTGTAACATCTCTCAAAGAAAGGGTGGCACTATTGTCTTTTTTTTCCCCCTTCCTCTCCTCTCCCTTCCTCTCCCCTCCCTTCCTCTCCCCTCCCTTCCTCTCCCCTCCCTTCCTCTCCCCTCCCTTCCTCTCCCCTCCCTTCCTCTCCCCTCCCTTCCTCTCCCCTCCCTTCCTCTCCCCTCCCTTCCTCTCCCCTCCCTTCCTCTCCCCTCCCTTCCTCTCCCCTCCCTCCCTCTCCCCTCCCTCCCTCTCCCCTCCCTCCCTCTCCTCTCCCTTCCTCTCCCGGTCTGTGAGCTAGTTTAGCTCTTTTGGTCTCATCTGCTGGAATCTGTTTTTCTCCTTTCTAATCCTATATGTGGTGGTCACAGATTTTTACAGGAACATTTCACCCGGGACATGCTTAGCTAACTGATTTCTAGTGTGAAATAGTTTCATGCTTGGTATTCACAGTCATGACAAAATCTGTTTTATTAAGTAGTATTTCTCTATTATTTTTGTTTCACTTTTTGTTTTTGCAGTGGGATGTATTGATAATTCAATTCTATCCCTCGGGATTTGTTGGACCTGCATGTGAGGTTTTAGCAGGCACGATTGGTTTGTGTCTCTAGTTTAACACAGAATCATAGAATCAATAAACTTGGAAAAGACCTCAGAGATCATCAAGTCCAACCTGTCACCCAACACCTCATGACTGACTAAACCATGGCCTCAAGTGCCACATCCCTTTTTTGAACACCTCCAGGGATGGTGACTCCACCACCTCCCTGGGCAGCACATTCCAATGATGAATGACTCTCTCAATGAAGAACTTTCTCCTCACCTCCAGCATAAACCTCCCCTGGTGCAGCTTAAGAGTGTGTCCTCTTGTTCTGGTGCTGATTGCCTGGGAGAAGAGACCAACCCCCTCCTGGTTACAACCTCCCTTCAGCTAGTGGTAGAGAGCAATAAGGTCTCCCCTGAGCCTCCTCTTCTCCAGGCTAAGCAACCCCAGCTCCCTCAGCCTCTCCTCATAGAGCTTGTGCTCCAAACCCCTTTATTCTTTAGTTTTTCTCTATTTTGTCTTTATCTCTATTTTGACAGTATTTATTTAATTCAAAAAATTGAAGATATGTTCTGCAAGTGCAGGTGCAGCTGGTCTGGATCATACAGTGTCTGCCCCTTAAATTGTCCCTGTGTTAAAAGGCTCCACAACCTAAATACTAACCACAACAGAGAACCAAAATGCACAGGGTTTTTTTTCTTACGAACTTAATCTTGCAGGGGATTGTTTGCAGCCACAGTGATTATCCTGGTCATTAACTCTCCCTTCATAATATATTCATTTTCCTGGCATGGGAAAAACAAAACCTGATGAGGTGTCTATTTAAATATTGCTCTGGCTTTGCGTTAAATCCATTGTGGAGGCTGCCGTGAGATCTGCAGCCTAAACAAAAAGCCTCACTTGCAGCTTGGTGTTGCTGAAGTGCTTGTGGATGGTGTGCAGTGGCAGGTCCTGTAAAGCAGTGCAAATGTTTCTGTCTCAAGATGTGCAAGGCCCTGCCCGTGGCAGGGGGGTTGGATCTAGATGATCTTAAAGGACCCTATTACAAGAGGGATGTGGACGTGCTGGAAGGCGTCCAGAGAAGGGCCACAAGGATGAGCAGAGGGCTGGAGCACCTCTCCTGGGAGGACAGACTGAAGGAGTTGGGGCTGTTCAGTCTGGAGAAGAGAAGGCTCCCAGGTGACCTCATTGTGGCCTTCCAGGATCTGAAGGGGGCCTCCAAGAAGGCTGGGGAGGGACTTCTCAGGATCTCAGGTAGTGATAGGACTAGGGGGAACGGAATGAAGCTGGAGGTGGGGAGATTCAGGCTAGATGTGAGGAGGAAGTTCTTCACCATGAGAGTGGTGAAGCCCTGGAATGGGTTGTCCAGGGAGGTGGTTGAGGCCCCATCCCTGGAGGTGTTTAGGCCCAGGCTGGATGAGGCTCTGGCCAGCCTGATCTAGTGTGGGGTGTCCCTGGCCATGGCAGGGGGTTGGAACTAGATGATCCTTGTGGTCCCTTCCAACCCTGACTGATACTATGATACTATGACCCTCCCAGCTCAACCCATTGTATAATTCCAGAGAGGTTTTGAAGATCTCCAAAGGAAACTCCACAGCATTTCTGGGCAGCTTAGTCCAAGGCTCTGTCACCCTCAAAGTAAAGAAGTTTCTCCTTAATTTCAAATGAAACCTCCTGTGTTCTAGTTTGCACCATTGCCCCTTGTCCTGTTGGGCACCACTTACAAGAGCTCAGCTTCTTTGTCATGACCTCCATCCTTCACACATTTACATGCACTGAGAAGATCCTCTCTGTCTGCTCTTCTCCAGGCTATACAGCCCCAGATCTCTCAGCCTCTGCTTCTCAGAGAGATGCTCCTGTTGCCCCCAGAAGTGTGACTCCATGGGCTTGTTTTTTACTGCAGATCTCACGAGTAAGCTTTTGCTACGTGGTGTGCTGTTGTTTCACCACAAGGCTTTATTCTGTGTGTATTTTGGATCTTTTGTGTATATTTTGTGCATTTTTCAGCTGGTTGGCCAAAATATTTGAGATTCATCTGATTCTTAAGCAACTCTTCCACTTGAGTTAACGAGGAGCGAGTACAGATGGCCTCTGAATGAGAAAACCGCAATCAACCCACCGCAATCCACTTCACCCTTCAGCCACAAGCTGCACTGTTTCAAATCCTGGAAGTACAGCTCAGGCTGGGATCCACCTGGCTGGAGAGCAGCCCTGTGGAGAGGCATCTGGGGATCTCAGTGGATAGCACTCAGAGGATAACAAGCTGAGCGTGAGTGAACAGTGCGCTGCAGTGACAAAGGCGGCCAACAGGATGCCGGGTTGCATCAACAAGGCCATCACCAGCACAGGTAAAGAAGTCTTTGTCCCACTCTACTCAGGGTTTCTCAGCCCACACCCGGAGGACTGGGTACAGTTTTGGTCCCTGATGTACAAAAAAAGATGGGGACAGGCTGCAGAGAGTCCAGAGAAGGACCACCAGAGTGATCAGAGGAAAGGTTGAGAGAATTGAGTTGGTTCAGCCTTGAGAGAAGGCATAGGGAAGACTTTATTATTATGTACCAGCACATCAAGGGTGGCTACCAAGAAGATGAAGACTCCCTTTTTACTAGGAGTTGCATGGACAAGACAAGGGGTGATGTGGACTAGTTACTCCCGGAGAGATTGCAATTAGACTCCAGAAGAAATGTTTCCCCATGAGAACAGTTAGAGATTGGAATCACCTCCCAAGGGAAGCAGTGGACTCCCCTCCACTGGACAGTTTGAAGACTCAGCTTGACAGGGTGCTGGGCCAGCTCATTTTAACTACACTATCACCTAGAAAGGTTGCACCAGATGAGCCTTGGGGCCCCCTCCAGCCTGGCATTCTGTGACTCTATGAAAACCAGGATGCAGTGGTACTTCCTCTGTCTTGTGTGCTCTAAACCAACAGCTGGTGTGGAGTGAATCTGGGGAAGCAGGCATTCTTCTGACATGGAGGCTGGAAATCAAGTATTTAATCAATGAAAGTGAGTTTCCTACCCTGGAAATATTGACATTCTCAATGACAGTGGCAACATCAAAGCTTTCTGCTTGAAGCTTTAGCCAACCCTTGAAACATACAGCGGAATATTCTGCTGCTGCTGCTGCTGCTGGTGTATTGGATTTGCACTTGCATCATTTTCTTCCATTAGTTAGGCTCACCCTACTTCACCTTTCCAATTTATTGGAACTTAACTGCTCATTGTCAGCTAACTCAGGAATGCAGAGCCACACTCTGTAGCCCAACATATGGCCTGGAGTTAATAAATTTAAATGCATGAAGTAGAGGAAATTAGAACTAGTATGTTAATGTTGATAGCTTTTACCACAGAACTCTTATTACATCTGTCTCAGAGATTTAGATACATTTTTTTTCTCAGATGTTCTTCATGCACATCATCTTATACAGATGCACAGTATCACAAGTCTCTCTTTTTCCCCCTCCTCTTCATTTCAGAGGTCTAATGGGAAAACAGGAGGTTTTGTACAAATAAAAGTGTTGCATTCGCTGGAATGGAAATAATACAACTTCATCTTTTAGCAAAGATCTTTGCTGACATTCTCATAAGCATGAAGGGGAAGAAAAATGGAAAACTGCATTGGGATGGGGCTGAGAGAAAAGCTTCGTGAAAAAGAAGGAATTTTTTCCAGTCTCCTCCTTCTCTCATACTGGCAAAACACACCCAGGTGCCGGGTTCTGCACATTGGCCACAGCAACCCCAGGCAGTGCTGGAGGCTGGGGTCAGAGTGGCTGGAGAGCGGCCAGTTAGAGAGGGACATGGGGGTGCTGGTTGATGGTAGGCTGAACATGAGCCTGCAGTGTGCCCAGGGAGCCAAGAGGGCCAATGGCATCCTGGCCTGCATCAGGAACAGTGTGGCCAGCAGGAGCAGGGAGGTCATTGTGTCCCTGTACACTGCACTGGTTAGGCCACACCTTGAGTCCTGTGTCTGTGTCCAGTTCTGGGCCCCTCAGTTCAGGAAAGATGTTGACTTGCTGGAACGTGTCCAGAGAAGGGCAACAAAGTTGGTGAGGGGTTTGGAACACAAACCCTATGAGGAGAGGCTGAGGGAGGTGGGGTTGCTTAGCCTGGAGAAGAGGAGACTCAGGGGTGACCTTATTGCTCTCTACAACTACCTGAAGGGAGGTTGTAGCCAGGCAGAGGTTGGTCTCTTCTCCCAGGCAACCAGCACCAGAACAAGAGGACACAGTCTCAGGGTGCACCAGGGGAAGTTTAGGCTGGAGGTTAGGAAGAAGTTCTATACAGAGAGAGTGATTGCCTATTGGAATGTGCTGCCTGGGGAGGTGGTGGAGTCACTGTCATTGGAGGTGTTCAGGAGGAGACTTGATGGGGTGCTTGGTGCCATGGTTTAGTTGTTTAGGTGGGTTGGATTGGTTGATAGGTTGGATGCGATGATCTTGAAGGTCTCTTCCAACCTGGTGAATTGAATTGAACTGAATTGAATTGAATTGAAGTAACCAGGTTGGAAAAGACCTTTGAGATCAACGAGTCCAACCTATCACCCAACACCGTCTAATCAACTGAACCATGACATCAAGTATCTCATCCAGTCTCTTCTTAAACACTTCCAGGGATGGTGACTCCACCACCTTCCTGGGCAGCACATTCCAGTGGCCAATCTCTCTGGGAAGAACTTCTTCCTAACATCCAGCCTAAACCTCCCCTGGCGCAGCCTGAAACTGTGTCCTCTTGTTCTATTTCACCACTCCCATTGCAAACAGCATCCTGTGCAGATACAACCAGAAAAGTGTTATGTTATATATCTGGCTCTATAAGCTACAGGGTTGGTTAATTTGTGCTTTGGTTTTTTTTTGTGTGGGGTTGGTTGGTTTGGGGTATTATTTTTTTTTTGTAAGATCAGACAGCTGACCTGATAAATCTAAATCAAAACTAAATGGGGGAAAAAACCAACCCAAATCCCATCCATTTTCTGACTGAATCCTCTTTTGTCTGTGGTCCTCAATTCTTTTACCCAAAACCAAACATTTCAAAGAAAAACCAAACCCCAACAAAATATAGTAATAGATATCATCCCCAGAGAGGGGCAGGAAGTTCTCACATCTCCCTTTCATCTGTCCAGCAGTCATCAGGATGCTTGTTGAGGTAACAGGAGATTTGAATGGGTTTTCCTTTGGTGGCAGAGGAAATGTGAATAACCTCCTGGAAAAATATGTGCTTGCCTGATATATGAAACAGGTGTGGATGTCCTGTCTTGGACATTGACTGTGCTCATAATTCTTAGGGGGGTGGGGAACCAGAGACTCAACACAAGGAAGATGTTCTTCACTATGAGAGTGGTGAGACTCTGGAATAGGTTGTCTGGAGAAGTTGTGGATACCTCACCCTTGGAGGTGTTTAGGAAGAGACTGGATGGGGCACTTGGTTCCATGATTCAGTTGATTAGATGGTGTTGGGTGATAGGTTGGACTTGGTGATCTCAAAGGTCTTTTCCAACCTGGTTAATCCTATCCTATCCTATCCTATCCTATCCTATCCTATCCTATCCTATCCTATCCTATCCTATCCTATCCTATCCTATCCTATCCTATCCTCTCCTATCCTATCCTCTCCTCTCCTATCCTATCCTATCCTTATCCTCTCCTATCCTATCCTATCCTTATCCTATCCTCTCCTCTCCTCTCCTCTCCTCTCCTCTCCTCTCCTCTCCTCTCCTCTCCTCTCCTCTCCTCTCCTCTCCTCTCCTCTCCTCTCTCTCCTCTCCTCTCCTCTCTCCTCTCCTCTCCTCTCCTCTCCTCTCCTCTCCTCTCTCCTCTCCTCTCCTCTCCTCTCCTCTCCTCTCTCTCTCCTCTCTCCTCTCCCTCTCCTTCTCCCTCTCCTTCTCCCTCTCCTTCTCCCTCTCCTTCTCCCTCTCCTTCTCCCTCTCCTTCTCCCTCTCCTTCTCCCTCTCCTTCTCCCTCTCCTTCTCCCTCTCCTTCTCCCTCCCTCTCCTTCTCCCTCTCCTTCTCCCTCTCCTTCTCCCTCTCCTTCTCCCTCTCCTTCTCCCTCTCCTTCTCCTGTCCTATTCTATTCTATTCTAGACCAGGCTGGATGAGGTTTTGAGCAACCTGATCCAGTGGAAGGTGTCTCTGCCCATGGCAGGGGGTTTGCAACTAGATGATCTTCAAGGTCCCTTCCAACTCAAGCCACCCTGTGATTCTGTGACTATTTGCAAGTGGTAAATCTAAAAGAGGACTGCAAAAGACATCACACTGTTAAAAGATAAGATTGTTGGAGAGCTGTTTGTTCAAATGGCTTTGGATCAAAATATAGGTTCTGCAAGACTGATTCCTTGGACAGTGTTATCGGTCCTTGGAGGCTCTGAATGCATTTGCATGCTTAGATATGTTCTGCAGTGCAATTTTTTTGCATTGCCCTTGACTTTCACACCGAGCAGGCACTTATACAAACAAGGAGGTAATAACTAGATTCTTCTTAGCGTGGTCTTACACTAGCTTAAAATGCATTAGTTAAAGAAAGCAAAATAAATAAGGGGTGGGGGTGGGTAATTTGCCTCCTGTGTGCTTGGAATGGCCCTGAGCACTTTGGTTGCCTGTGATTTCCAGTTCCATCACAGTCACCCTTCCACAATGTCTGTTGTGTCAGCAAAAATACTCAAATCTATGAAATGCAAAATTATGCATCTGCTGACTCCACTTTAAATGTAAAAACCCAACCAAACAAACAAAAGAGCCCCAAACACCTGCACAAATAATTTAAGTTGAAGCAGAGGGGATTTATTGCTTGTTTTCATCTGTATGACTGATTCAAGTGGACACTTGTCCCGTTTCAGTGCCATGCTTAAGTCTTCCTGGTTACTGTGGTTGGCTCTCATGGTTTTCAACTGTGCTTTTGCTTTGTGGATTCTTCAGATGCTCCCTGCTGTGAGATGCAAACACATTTGCCCTGAAATCTTATAGTATCATAGTATCAGTCAGGGTTGGAAGGGACCACAAGGATCATCTAGTTCCAACCCCCTGCCATGGGCAGCGACACCCCACACTAGATCAGGCTGGCCAGAGCCTCATCCAGCCTGGGCTTAAACACCTCCAGGGATGGGGCCTCAACCACCTCCTGGACAACCCATTCCAGGGCTTCACCACTCTCATGGGGAAGAACTTCCTCCTCACCTCCAGCCTGAATCTCCCCACCTCCAGCTTCATTCCATTCCCCCTAGATCTATCATTATCTGAGATCCTGAGAAGTCCCTCCCCAGCCTTCTTGTAGCCCCCTTCAGATCCTGGAAGGCCACAATGAGGTCACCTGGGAGCCTTCTCTTCTCCAGACTGAACAGCCCCCAACTCTTTCAGTCTGCCCTCATAGGAGAGGTGCTCCAGCCCTCTGCTCATCATTGTGGCCCTTGTCTGGACACCTTCCAGCACCTCCAGATCCCTCTTGTATCTTCTAGGAGAACCCTTAGATGTCTGTGAACATCAGTGCCAGCCTGGATGGGAGTAGTATACAGGAATTTGGGGCATGGGAGGGGTTGAAAAACAAGAAACTGGCTTGCATCAATCTATTTTTGACTCTGGTAAATCAAAGTGAAGCAATTTGGATTTGGAAGAGATTATAGAGCCATAAGCAATTCAGGCAAACACCTCTTCCATGCCATTAAACTGCACTAGGCTTTTTTTACCAACTTGACCGCAATAAATGTCTGCACAATAAATAAAAGCATGCAGGCCTGTGCTTTGTTAGCAGAGTGTCTGTAACTTTAAATCCCCACAAATCTGATGATTTAATCTCTCTTGCATTTGATGCCGTGGAGCTGGTCTCTTGAGAGCCCTTTGGCTTCGTGAAATGAAAGGATGGAAATGTGAGGCTCAAGGAGGTGCAGAAGAAAGCTGCTTTTTGTCATGAGAGAACTGTGCTTCTAATTTCACTGCAACGTGCTGCACCAGTTATACCTTAAGGATCACTGCTGTAAATGTGGTGGTACAATGTCAGCTCCCTGCAGCATTTTGGGTCCAGGATCTCTGCACTTGGTGGGCAGGATTAGTTTTAACAATGATAGAAAATTATAGATTTGCCTAGAGATTTCCCTCATTGCTTTTTATTTTAGTCCCTCTTCTGACACAAATAGAAATAGCATAGCACAGAATAGCATAGCATAGAATAGCATAGAATAGCATAGCATAGAATAGCATAGCATAGAATAGCATAGAATAGCATAGCATAGGATAGCATAGGATAGGATAGGATAGGATAGGATAGGATAGGATAGGATAGGATAGGATAGGATAGGATAGGATAGGATAGGATAGGATAGGATAGAATTAACCAGGTTGGAAAAGACCTTTGAGATCACCAAGTCCAACCTATCACCCAACACCATCTAATCAACTAAACCATGGATGAGGCTCTGGCCAGCCTGGTCTAGTGTGGGGTGTCCCTGCCCATGGCAAGGGGGTTGGAACTAGCTGATCCTTGTGGTCCCTTCCAACCCTGACTGATACTATGATACTATGATCTTGGAGGTCTCTTCCAACCTTGGTGATTCTGTGTGATTCTATGATTCATGTAGAGTTATCCAGGAGGCTTCTTTGCTTGCAGCCACCTGGCAAATTTATAACTAAGCTGTAATTAATTGCCAGAAGATAGGACAGCAAAGGGGACACCGAAGAACAGCTGTATGGTTGCTCCCATTACACAGAGTTTGTCTGGTCAAGCCTGGCAGGAGCTTTGCTCCACTGGAGCTTGCAAATCCAGATGCCTAAAGCTCTAGCAACTGTGTGATGTTTGATGCATGCTTTAGTGAGGTTAAAGTGTAGCCAGACTGGAATTACCTTATCTCCCCTGCTTGCAGAGGGAAGAGCTATTTTTCTAACCCTAAATATGCTGGGATTTGATTGCAGTCCCTTGATTCTTATGCAGGAGAAAATGTGCTCTGCTGCTGGGAAGCTAACTCTGAGCACTGGGTCACACTAGCAAAAAAAACACCCACCCACCCAACCAACCAAAAAACACCCCAGCAACTCAAAACCCACCTCATTTTTAATACTTGCTCTGTGTTTCATTTACTGCTTTGAAGTCTGTGGCGCTTCATACTTTGTCACAAGATGTGACAGTCCCTCTCGAAGGCCTTTTACATCTTCTTGTGCCAGAAACCTTGCAGGGCCTTGCTTTGTTAGCTTAGAAGCCTTTGCAGCAGTAGTCTTTGCATTTCTGTGTCATAGCTGTGAACACTGTGAATTTAGGAACACTTTGTTCAAAGGCCGGGGCACATTCTAACTCAGCAGTGGCTGGGTTTAAAAGCACAGCATTTGTCAGCACAGGCAGCAGAAGGGATTGTGTAGGTCTGTGTTCTTCTGGGGCTTTGTGCCTGTTGATTTCTTCAGCTTTCACAAATCCTTGCTAGCTTTTGCCACTATGTTACTTTGGTTTTAAGAATCAAAGAATCACAGAATGGTAGGGGTTGGAAGGGAGCAATGAGTCCAGCTCCCCTGCCAAAATGATGCTCACCTAGAGCAGGACACAGGAGTTCATCCAGGAGGTTTGGGGAAGTCTCCAAAGAAGGAGACTCCACAAGCTCTCTGGGCAGCCTGCTCCAGGGTTCTGGCACCCTCACAGCAGTTTCTCCCTTGTGTTGAGGTGGAACTTCGTGTATTCCAGCTCCTACCCATCATTCCTTGTCCTGTTTCCAGGCACCACTGAAAAGAGACTGGCACCTTCATCGTGACACTCACCCTCAGATACTTAGAGATGTTGATAAGATCCCCTGAGGTGTTCAAAAGGGATTGGACGTGGCACTTGGTGCCATGGTCTAGTAGTCATGAGGTGTTGGGTGACAAGTTGGACTTGATGATCTTTGAGGTCTCTTCCAACCTTGTTGATTCTATGATTCCATTGTAGATTGTAGTTTTGCTTGTAAATGTAGCTTCATTTGCTTCCAGCTAGGCTGCTCTGGCAATTTAATGTTGGGGGTGGAATTTCCAACCCACCACAAAGCTGAGATCCTTTATCCAAGGCAAAGCATTCACCATCAAGGCCCACAAAAGTAAAACTCAAGTAAACTCTAGTTCATGACACCAGAATTTCAAGAGAACTGCTGGGAAAGGAATCAGCCATCATGCATCATCCATCTACAGACAGTGCACATTTTTCTCTCACTGTGCTTCAGAACTCAGACTTCTAGATGACAGTTATGGAAAGTCTGAAGTGTCTGGAATGTGCAAAAATAGAAACTTCTGAATGCATTTGATGAAAGTTTAATTTGTGAGTTATAGCAGCATAGAAATAACTACTTATGAGTGAAACCCAAAGGTGCATCAGTTCAGACTTTGACAAGCTTGAAGGGCTTTTTTGGGGCTGTGGTTCCTGATATAATTTTCATTCTTTATTCTTTATCCTGCTATTTAAATGTTTGCATTAACCTGCTTGTTTGTAGCAAAGCCTAACACATCACCTTTCTTATTAGTGTTTCAAACTTCTATTTATTTCATTTTTTAACTCGACTTTATTAATTTTTCTTTTATTTTATCTTAATTTTGTTTTACTTTTATTCTAATTTTAATTTAATTTAATGTAATTTTTATTTGATTTTATTTTAAATAGATTTTTATTTCTTTTTATTTTATTTTCTTATTCTATTTTTTATGTAATTTATTTTTCATATATTTTTATTTCTTTTTATTTTATTTTCTTATTCTAATTTTTATGTAATTTTTTAAAATATATTTTTATTTATTTTTATTTTATTTTATTCTATTTTTATGTAATTTATTTTTCATATATTTTTATTTCTTTTTATTTTATTTTCTTATTCTAATTTTTATGTAATTTTTTAAAATATATTTTTATTTATTTTTATTTTATTTTATTCTATTTTTTATGTAATTTATTTTTATTTTATGTTATTTTTATTTTTTTATTTTAATTTTATTTTTTTATTTTTTAAATTTTATTTTCATTTAATTTAATTTTAATTTAATTTAATTTTTAATTTATTTTATTCCATTTTTTTTTTTTATTCCATTTTTGTTTTTATTTTATTTTTTATTTTATTTTATTTTTTATTTTATTCTATTTTTTATTTTCATTTTACTTTTTATATTTTATTTTCTTTTCATTTTTATTTTTATTTAATTTTCTTTTTCTTTTCTTTTCCTTTTCTTTTTCCTTTTCCTTTTCCTTTTCCTTTTCCTTTCCTTTTTCCTTTTCCTTTTCCTTTCCTCTTTTTCCTTTTCTCCTTTCCTTTTCCTTTTCCTTTTCCTTTTCCTTTTCCTTTTCCTTTCCTTTTCCTTTCCTTTTCCTTTTCTTTATCTTTATCTTTATCTTTATCTTTATCTTTATCTTTATCTTTATCTTTTTCTTTTTCTTTTCTTTTTTTTTTCTTTTCTTTTTCTTTTTTTTCTTTTCTTTTTCTTTTCTTTTCTTTTCTTTTTTTCTTTTTCTTTTTTTTTCTTTTCTTTTTCTTTTATTTGATTTTTGTTTTATTGTAATTAACTTTATTTTTATTCATGCACCTTTGCCTTTCATGCTCTGGCAGGTATAATATGTTTGTCTAACCTTTTATCTTCCTTTCCTCTTTCTTTCCATGTGTGAATTTTGGCAAGAGGATTCTGTACAGTTCTCATCTCTTCCTCTGATTCCATTGCTATATTTCAGAGATGCTTCTTCCCCACACATTATTTTTTGCTGTACAGGATGCTACCACGTGGGTTTGGCAGACCTGCCAGAACTCAGCATGAAGTTACTGCAGGTTTTAGTTTGTTGCCTTGTTATAATAGAGAAATCATAGAAACATAGAACCAAGGAAGGGACCTTAAGATCATCAAACCCTACTGTTCAGCTAGAGCTCACAATCCCGCTTGCTACTGCTAAGTCGCTTACCACTAAACCATGTCCCTCAGCACCGTATCTACATAGAATGGAATGGAATGGAATGGAATGGAATGGAATAGGATAGGATAGGATAGATAGGATAGGATAGGATAGGATAGGATAGGATAGGATAGGACTTGATGGGGTGTTGGTGCCATGGTTTAGTTGTTTAGGTGGGTTGATTGGTTGATGGGTTGACGCAATGACTCGAGATGGTCCAGACATTTGAAGAACATTTGTACACGGCTGCAAGTGACAATGGTCTGCAACCTGGCTTGTGGCAAGAGCCTGTGGACATGCTTGACGGCCTCTGGTTTCTGAGTCAGGTTCAGAGAGGTTCAGAGGTTAACTATACTCCAACAGTGAGATTCTAGCCTATGAAGGAAGTGAGCAGTTTCTGAAGTATTGGAACTGAATCACGCTTCTTAGTCCCAGATTACCAGTTTTGAATTGATACAATATGCAACAGAGCCCACCTGGTCTGGTGGATGGTTTCTCAGAGAGCTGGGAATGGGAAATCTGAAGAACCTGTCTCATGTGGAGGAGAGCAGGTCTGAGATCAGGAAGCAACCAGAAATTAAACCTCCAGAGAGGACTCATGCTGGCCTTTCCTTTCCTCTGCCAACCGCTCTTTTTCCAGTTCTTTAGCCAACCCCACAGAGCATTGGCTACCATCCATGAGTCGGTGTAGAGATAAAGCTTTGGCCATCTCTCACGTTCAGCTACGTCGAGAGCTAGCTGGACAGCTTTTACCTCTGCGAACTGACTGGATTCTCCTTCTCCATCCTTTGCTTCTGCAACTCGGCGTGTTGGACTCCACACTGCAGACTTCCACCTTCGCTTGTTCCCGACAAGACGACAGGAACCGTCTGTGAACAAAGCATATTTCTTTTCATCATCAGATAGGTCATTGTAAGGAGGAGCTTCCTCAGCATGAGTCACTCTCTCCTCTGGAGGTTTGGTACAGTTGGTACCTTCAGGCCAACTTGAGATCACCTCCACCAGACCAGGTCTTTCAAGATTTCCCATTCGAGCTCTCTGTGTTATCAGAGCCATCCACTTAGACCAGGTGGAATCTGTTGCATGATGTGGTGTGGAACCTTTGCCTTTGAACATCCAATTCAAAACTGGTAATCTGGGAGCTAAGAGAAGTTGTGATTCAGTTCCAATTACTTCAGAAGCTGCTTTCACTCCTTCATAGGCAGCTAGAATCTCTTTCTCTGTTGGAGTATAGTTAGCCTCTGAACCTCTGTAACCTCGACTCCAGAAACCAAGAGGTCGTCCACGTGTCTCACCTGGAGCTCTTTGCCACAAGCACCAGGTTGGACCATTGTCACTTGCAGCCGTGTACAAAATGTTCTTAATGTCTGGACCATCTCGGACAGGTCCCAGACCCATTGCTTGCACTACCTCTTGCTTTATCTGGTCAAAGGCTGCTTGTTGTTCAGGTCCCCAGTGGAAATGGTTTCTCTTTCGAGTCACATCATACAGGGGTTTCACAATCTGACTGTATCCAGGGATGTGCAGTCTCCAAAATCCCACTATCCCCAAGAAACGGAGAGTTTCTTGCTTGTTCATGGGATTTGCCATGGTAGAGACTCTGTTTACCACATCCACTGGAATGTGTCGGCGTCCATCCTGCCACCGCACTCCCAGAAACTGGATCTCTCTGGTAGGTCCTTTCACCTTGTCTCGCTTGATGGCGAAACCTGCATTCAGAAGAATGTCAATGATTTTGTTACCTTTCTCGAAGACTTCCTCAGCAGTTTTACCCCAGACGATGATGTCATCGATGAACTGGATGTGTTCTGGAGCACCACCTTCCTCCAGAGCATCGTGGATCACGGCATGACAGATGCTGGAGCTGTGGATCCAGCCCATTGGCAACCTGTTGAAAGTGTACTGGATTCCTCTCCAGGTGAAAGCAAACTGAGGCCTGCATTCCTCTGCTATGGGAATAGAGAAGAAAGCATTAGCAATGTCTATGGTAGCATACCATTTGGCCTCTTTGGATTCCAGCTCATACTGCAGTTCCATCATGTCTGGTACTGCTGCACTCATAGGTGGAGTTACTTCATTCAGGGCTCGATAGTCGACTGTCAGACGCCAGTCTCCATTCGGCTTTCGCACAGGCCACACTGGACTGTTGAAAGGTGAATGAGTTTTGCTGATGACTTTCTGACTCTCCAACTGACGAATCAGATTCTGAATGGGCAACAAAGAGTCACGGTTGGTTCTGTATTGTCTGTGATGCACAGTCTGAGAAGCAACCGGCAATTTAATGTCCTGAATCTTGTGTTGTCCCACAACTGCAGGTTCATCAGAAAGCTCAGGTCTGACAGACAGCTTCAGTTTTTGTCCATCAGTTTCTACAGATGCTACTCCAAAAGCCCATTTGTAACCTCTAGGGTCTTTGAAACGCCCTTCTCTCAGAAAATCAATTCCCAGAATACAAGGTGCATCAGGTCCGGTCACAACTGTATGCTTTCTCCACTGTTTACCAGTTAAACTTATATCAACCTCCACCTTAGTTAACTCTTGAGATCCACCAGTGACTCCCAGAATAGTTATAGCTTCTGATCCCTGATAATTTGATGGCATTATGGTGCACTGAGCCCCTGTGTCAACCAAGGCCCTGTACTTCTGAAATTGTGAAGTGCCAGGCCACTGGATGTACACATCCCAATAGATTCTGTTATCTCTGTTACCCCTCTCCTCCCTGGCGGGAGGCAGGGCACCCCTAGTTATGGGGAACATGCCCACATGTGCAATGAGCACATGGTGCGGTGTTAGAACTGGAGCCACTGTTGGAGCTATTAGAGTTGTCCTGGGGAACTGTAGAAGTAACAGCTACCCTTCTGGTATTGCTACCTCGGGTTCTGCCACTTTGCAGTTCCCTCAGTCTCCTGAAAAGATTAGCAGTTGGTTGACCATCCCATCTGTTCATGTTCTCACCAAACTGATCACGCAGAGTTATCCAAATACTCGCACGTGATTGCCTTGGTGGTCTGTTTTGGTTGGATCTGTTTTGGAATGACCTGTTTTGGAATGACCTGTTTTGGAATGACATCCTTGGAGGACGTCTATTCCTCACAGAGGAAACCTGTATCCATCTGGAGGAAGAATTGGAATTATAACTTTGTGCCAATTGGGAGATGGTATTTTTAATTTCATCCTTCAGTTCTTTCATGTAATTCTTCATTTCACCAGACAGAGTTTCAATGGCTGAAACCAAAGAAACACGTGTCATGCTATCCTCCAGTTGTCTCATCTGATCAGTGAATTGGCCAACCGTAGGAGAAGCACCACCATAATTTCTTGCCACAATTCTGCTTGCCAGAATATTTGCATAATTAGGAGGAGCAAGTTTGATGAGCTTCTTAGCAAGCCCAGTTCCTACAGGAATTTCATCAGGATTCAGAGTCTCATGGCCACCATAGAGTACCTCTCTAACAGCAAATTCTCTCAGACGCTTGATTCCCTCATCTATGGTAGTCCAGGGTTTGGCATTCCATGGAAGATCATCTCGGGAAGGATATCTCATGAGAGTTGCCATTAAAAGGCGTATCCACAGAGTAACCTTACCGAGAGTCCTGCCTAGATGTCTATCTATTCCATTATCCTTTGAGAGAGTTCCTAGTTGAGCTGCTGACTTGTCTCCAACTACCAGAGCTGGAGCACCTGTATCATAGCATCTACCAAGCCAAGCTAGGATTGGCTCCTTATCTGCTCTGATGTAATCTTTACGCACATTCCGCAATTCTTCCCTGGGTGACGAACAGCTTTCAATGTCATCTGACTCCTCCTCCTCTGCCTCATCTTCCTGAAGTTCTTGTCCCAGTAATCTTACTGTCACTCTCCTAAGAATCTGCTTAAGGTCAGGAGTACCACCTTTAGTTGTTCTGCTATCAGCAATTTGCCCTGCATCTCCATCCAGTGATGATCTCAATAACTCAGCTATATCTTTAAGACAAACCTTTTCCTCCATTTCAGCAGGGTCTCTTTTGAGCAGAAGTTCCCTCACCAGGATCCTGCTGCTCTCCCCCATCAGCATCTGGATCAGCTTTGCCCTTTTTTCCTCTCGTACTTAAAACAGCTACCTGCTTAACTGGAGCTGTGTTTGGATTTACAGCTGGCTTAATAGAAGCTGACAGGTTTTGAGATGAATCAGCTGCTGTGGAGGACACTTCCGGTCCTGCCGAAGAAGAAGGAGGAAATGGATTTGCCTTATTAATGGCTGCCGAGGGCGTGGAAGCCATGTTAGGAGCTGCCGCTGCCGCTGGCTGATTGCCAGAGCCACCAACAGCACCGTTCAGAGCAGCCTTTCCGATGGACTTTTTAGCCTTGTCGTTAACTGATACAGATTCTGCATTTTCCTCATCACTAGATACCTCTGGGGTAGAGTTAGAGCTGCGCTTTCTGCGTTTCGATCTACGCTTAATTACAAAGCACGCTTTCGAAACTTTTTTTCTCCCGATAGAGAGCATATAACAAGAACACATTACTTATCACCAACAGCAGGATTGCACACATCAAATAAATCACCTTTGGATCCCAGCCATCACTTAAAACAACCTTTTCGCCTACCGGGATCTTAAACTCCTTTATCTCTATGGGCAGAGTGCTGGAGGTCACATTCCCGTATCTGTTAAGCCAGAAGAATCCCAGGCACCGGTCGTAAAGAAGCTGAATCTTATACTTAAACCATAAATACAATCTATACATCAAGTATCTGCCTAAGCGATCGAAAATCATTCCCAGAACATGCTTATAGATAAGGACCCCAAAAATTGAAAAGAACAGACGCTCCAAAAGCCAAAACACTTTCATGTTTGCAACTCCGACTCGAGCAGGCAATAAATCAAGCAACCTTTTAGCCCAGCTTCTGGACAGCAATTATCCACAAGCCGCACGTTGGACCGCCAATTAAAAATATGTGGTGGAGTAGAAAGGTTCCCCCCCCACACACAAAAGAATTCCACAGCTAACTCAGCCGGAGAAGCAGATGAAAGCTGTATTTTACAAGCAGATATGGAATGCAGTGAATATGTACAAAAATATACAATATTTACAATATATACAGAAATATACAGCAAAGTATGTAATACAGGAAACCTTTCCCCAACCCCCCCCTGCGGCCAGGGGGGGTTTGGCCTGCCGCTCCCTTCTCCCTCCCTACCTCCCCTTTTTTCCCAAAAGGGTTAGAGAGAGAGAGAAAGGAAGGTAATTAAAAGGGGAAAACTTTGTTAAAGCTCAAAGCGAATGCAAAAAGTTAGTTTTCTTATCTGGTTAGAGAGGAATCGTAGAGAGAAACGAGCCAGCTCACAGCACAGGGGGAAGAAGAAGACGACTGCCTGACTGACTCCCCCGACTGAAAGACTAAACAAAAAAACTACAACTGGGTCCCGCCAATGAAATTGAATTAGCATATCATTGTTTTCATTCTAATATCAAAATATTCGCCCAGAGTGTTCAGAAAGTGTCCCTTTCTTAAAGGCACAGCCTAAACCGGTCACAGAGACCTTATCATTCATCTTTTTGCCAGGTGCTCACCTGACCTTTACAAACAAATCTTCAGATGGCTCATGTCTAATGTAAGAGGAGGAAGAGCACTGATGGAAAGAAAGTTAGGAACATGCATGTGGTGAAGCAAGGTAGCTTTCAGTAGCACGTATCTGTTACATCAGCTTAGCTTATTGCTAAACTGTGGCTCTTGGCACTGTTGTCTTGGAGAGAAAACAATCAAAGGGAAATTCTTAGGAAGGTACATATTAACAAAGTGCCTATCAGCTAAACAGAAAAAAAAATCTACTGTTCAGTTAATGGCTACTGTTAGCACAGTATGGAAAAGAAATGCTAGGATGTAAAAGAAAGGAAAAGGATATACTAATTTTAAGGGAGAGAGAGGAGGAGAAAAGAGGGACAATACAGAAGAAAGCCATCCCACAGCATTCTGTAAATAGTGTTGATATAACTCCAATGAGTTCCCAGCATTTGAGATCTTGCAGCAATCTCTGACAGCGTCACACAAGAAGAAATTTCCTGCCTTAGCTTAGAGTCAAGAACAAAAGCAGGTGTTCTAAAGCACAACTGTGGCTCAGGACTGCCTGAGGATCCCTCAAACCCTCTCGATTTCTGTTACACCATGAAGAGTGTCAATTCCCCTCTCCCCTTGAGCTACACACCCAGCTCCAACTGCACTGATTCTGGGCTGTCATGCAAATGTGCCAAGAAATATCTGTGTTCCTACGTCCATACCTGCTCCTATTTCAGCTGACTATAATTTCTGAAAGGTAGGCCAACCTTAATTCACAAGGGCTAAGGTAGTCGCAGTGCGGATTTGCCTGCTCATCCATAATGCAGGCAACAGACTAAAAAAAGACAGGCTTCAAGCACTCCAGTCTTGGCACAGGTGATTTATTAAAGTATTGCTTCTGCAGCAAAACTCAGATTCCAACTATATCAAGCTGATTTCATCTGAGAAGCAAAGAACCCAGTTACAGGTATGACTTCAAAGCAAACACAATGCCAAATCTGTATTTAGTTCATACGTTTTCTTCTAAAACGTCTTCACTTAAAAGGTCACTTAGTTTTATTTTTGCTTCATTTCCAAAACACTCCCCCCACCCAAACACAGACCAGACTGAACTATATATCTGATTTCAACAGAATAAATTATATTAATATGAAAAACAATAATGTAAATAAGGGGCAAATAAACACAGCAGCTGCTTTCTCAGCTTTACAGAAGTGTAGAAAGTTAGTACGTAACAGTCTGAGAATTTGTAGTCCACATGCTCTGTAAATACCTCCTGTAGCATCATCCTTACTCATTGCTTCAGAGTACCAGACTGGATAATCCTCCATGAACACAGCTCAGCTCCCTGATCCTTTCCTGTGCAACATGCCTTTGTAACCTCTAAGCACTTTTGCCATTGATTACATGAATTTTTTCATATTCCTGTGAAGTTCTCACAATTTCATAATTAATTCATTTCTTGCTTCAAATCTCTTGCCATTGTGGTTTTTTTCCTGGAATTCTTATTAAACCTATGACTTTTAAAAAATATATATAGTCTACTGACAGGTATATATATATATATAGAGAGAGAGAGAGAGAGATACACTACTGGTATATACATACACATATATATACACACACAAAGTGTACAAAGATCCCTGCCTCTTCTTTGAGCTTTACCTTTTCGCTTTCTGATTCATTTGTGTCTACTTGGAGTGTCTCATCCTAATGTTTGACCCTTGCTTTGTGTTTGTGGGCACTTTGAAAAAAACATTGTCCAAGATCACAGCCTAAAATTAGTGGACACACAAAGACAGTAACTGTACAAAAGGCAGAGGAACACCAAGTAGAAGCATTTTGGAAATGGAAAAGTGCTGTAGCAGGTCTCAGTAGGACAGATTCTGCATCTTTATTTATTCTTATATTTAACTACTGAGGCTATGTGGAAATTATGTGTGCTAGTTGTAGATGGTGGCTGGAAAGCTGTGTTCAGATATCCTGAAATAAAAAAACAATAAATGGAAGGAAAAGCTATGAGAAGATAAAGCTTCCAGATTTAGAAGATGCAGAAGGTGGTATCCAGGGGTTTGTACATGTAAGCTTTTGATGAAGTCAGTGGAAACTGGTGTGTAAAGAAAGCGATCAGGGATTGATAATAACATGTAAAAGTTAACAGGAGTGAAACCTACAGCTGCCTTGACAATTTGTTTCTAGTCAGTATCATCACTTGAACAAAAACAAACATTCAGAATGCAAGCTTTTAGCTGCAGCATATAGGTATATAAATACGAAAAAACCAAGACAACAACTTGATTTAATGATGCTTTATTACAGAAAATTAAAAAGCACAATGAATGATACAAAGATGTCCTGTGATATATATTACCTAAAAGGTAACCAACTTCAGGACTAATAATTAGATCATTAAGTTATGAATTATTCAATGCTTAAAAATATAATGAGGTATAATGCTCATTTGGAAACAGCAAGTATTTATCAGTAGAGCAGATATACCTGTAGATCTGCTACCCGTAGAAGAGGACAGATAAAATTTCTGCTCTCTTTTCTATGAGAAAACTATTGGACAATCAGGTCACATGGGAGAAAAAGAAGCAGGCCCATATTCTGAAGTTCAGTGACCCATCCCATAGATCCATATACCAACTTCTTTTAAACACCACTATTACTGGTGTGCCTGATGGTATTATCAGTACCCTTCAGATATCAGTATTTTCCAGTAGGTAAGTTTAGAAGAGTTATTAAACTTTAGAAATATTGTCCTGATTCTGCACTATAGTGAAACATAGCAACCTCCATTTATGAACGGACAGCAGAGAGTGTCAGCCTGAGTCAGTCTCTTACCTTGAAGTCGTTGCATGACATTGGCAATATCCCTAGGTCTTGCCCCTAGTCGGGATGAGGCCATGATCTCCTTGCAATGAGTCCACTTCCCCTGACAGAAGTCTCCCTCCAAGCTACTGATTTCAGTGAGATTAAAATCTTGGATGGCTTCCTTTTAGCGTTGAACCCTCAGCCCCGGCACAACATGCCAAGGGCAATCGGACTCCTCCAGTCCACTGCCAGACCTCAAATGGATGTGGAACAGCACTGGCAAACAACCTCAGCACCTGAGAAAGAAAGCATTAAGGCTTAGAAGAAACTTCAACCAGCTCTGCAAAATCTGAGTCTTAACAGTTAGTTTAATGTGGTATGTTTTGCCCATGGTGTATACCCCAGCCAGAGAGACAATGCTCAAAGTCTGCTTGGCAATCATCAGTGGAATGAAGCTGCAAAACAAATCATTATAAACAATTAGTAGCAAAGACAACAATGCTTTCCTGGGGATGGTTGTGGATGTTGGTTTAGAAATTAGAGCAATGTTGCACATATTAAAAGTAATTCTGTAATACTTCTTAACATAAACAATATTAGGCATAAAGGAGGCAAAAAATGAAACCACTTGTAAAATTCAAAATATGTATAACACTCATTATGTTTCACCAGGACACTGATCATGATAATCCCTAACTTCACTGGACTATGTGCTTTCATCTGAAATATTTGGATTCATGCACTTTGTTGTTAAACAAAAACATATTTACATTCACTTTTGGGTCATTTAACATCAAAAGCTGTGAACTAGAACTTCTACACAAACTTAACACTGTTGTAACTGTAAGATGATCTACGTGACTAATCATCTGTTTTTTAAAAAAAACCAAACCACAACAAATTATGTTTTTCAGATTACATTACCAATAGCATCTAATCTTCTGAGGAACAAGCATAGCTTGTGTATGTGTGCATCTCTCTCCCTGTTAAGAACTGAGTGTATAGACCAAAGGAAGAACTGGATTCATCCTACAGAGACTGGGTGCATCCCAAATTCAAGATGATATGCAGTTCATCAGTATCACAAACATCAGGCAGACAAGCCTTTAGGCTGCACAGCTTTAGGCACACTGAACTGTCCCAAAGGAGCTGTGTCAACACATAAGAGCTGCCAGAGGAAATCACGTTTCAACATTTCCTTTCTGACCCTTCAAACCCTGCCTGACCCAAGGAACTCCCAGCTTTCCTTCTTAGTGATATTTTTATGGTATGTTTATCATGTATTTTGGATACACAAGTGCTGCTCAGGCCAGCAGACCCAAGCTGGTTTTAAATTATTAGAGACGAATAAAGTACACTTCTGATGGACCAAGGTGCAGAACAGACTGTAAAGTCCACTCATGTGCACAGGCTGCACTCTTGTGTGCCACAGCCAGACTGGTACCAGTACCTACTTCAGACACATTCCTACTATTTTTCAGTCACCAACACTGGAGGTGTTTAAGTGCTGTGTGGACTTGGCACTTAGGGATGTGGTTTAGTGGTGGCCATTCAGTGCTGAGTCAATGGTTGCAGTGGATGATCTTCAAGTTCTCTTCCAACCAGATATATTCTGCAATTTTGTGTATCATGCCACATTCATGGTGCAACTTTTTTCTTTCTTGTAGACAGACAGAAGTCAAAAGAAAATCTACTGGCACTCTTAAAGTGGCCAGAAGCAAGCCAATTGAAATAGACAAGGCATATGGTTATGATGGCACATAATCTTTCCTGGGCCCAGATGATAGAATCCAGTGCCGTGTGAACCACCATGCACCCAGCTTAGTAGTTGTCTGAAGTGAGCTTATGCATGCTTGCACCTGATGACATAAATACAAAAGCTTATGTGGAAATATGATCTATTTAAATGCAAATTTAAAATACCAGACACATGATGTATTTGTTATATACATAGGAAGGTAGTTTGCATACAAGTATAGCAGCGCTATTAGAGGTGATCATTAGTTACTAATATAAGAAGCTATCTATAAGAAGCTATCTGAATATTGGCATAATGTTGTTCATAGCAGAAATCATTATGCATTTATTGTGTAAGTAGTAGCTTCCTTAAAAAACTCAGGAGATTAAAGAATCTCTGTTCTGTAGATTGTTAATGATGGACAGTAATATTCATGATAACAAAGGTTTCAAATTTTCTAACAATTGCCCTTACTTAGAAAGTGTATTTGGGGAGAAAAAGAAAAAGAAGACATAACAGCACAATTCCACTCATATTAAAAGCTGATGAAATTAAATAGGAAAAAATAAAGTGGAAAGAACAGAGGAGAGTGTTAAAATTCTAAAGATATGTTGAATTTGTCTGCCCAAAGAGTAAAGGCAATTAATTTGCCATTACAGGTGCCTTAAAGGCTTATACATTCATAAACTGACAACTCAAAAAGGACTATCTCATCAAGATTCCAAACCAATCAACTATGACAGAAGCTCATATTTAAATTCCTCCTTATCCAAGAGGTATGTCTTACCATGAAACTGTATAAAGGGGAGGCTATAAACCTTTCTGATTCCAGCCAATAACAAATTCTACTGCCATCTTTCCAGTTAAATGTCTTTCAGCTCAATACTTTGTCACTTCATGCTTTTCTCCATTTTTGCAACATTTAAAAAAAAAAAAAAAAGAGAAAGAGAGAGACAGGAGATGTAAAATGCTTGACAAAGTGCCAAGAAAAAAATAGTTGCTTGCGTGATGTTGCTTCTAGGACAAAATCAAGACCAGTTTTGCTCTGGAGTCACATGTCATCATTCATAAACTAGGGTTAAACTCACTAGCTTAGATGCTTCCAGGGATACAGCTGTGGCCGCACTAAATTACACATGGATCACTAAAGCCATGTGAGATGCTAAAATAAGCCCAGGTCAAACTGTACAAGTGCCCAGTATGAGTAAGCCTATTTAGAGGTAGCTCAGAGATACATAGGCATACATGGTGTTGCAGTCCTATCTCAGGCCACCAACTTTGTGGGTATTAGAAAGCCTACCGAACACTGTTGGCATAGCATATTTGAAACTTCTTTTTTTTTTTTTTTTAACTTTCTTGTGTGATGTAATAAACAGAATATGATAATTTAATTTACTTTCAGTGTTTCCGATTAGATTCCAATTGTTTTCAAGTATGGCAGATAAGAAGAAAACAAGCTCATTTGGGTTAATGCTAACAAATAATGGAATTTAATTGCAATTTAAGATTACTCCATTCAAAACAGTCTTTCAATAACCTCTTTTAAATTACAGAGTATAAATACTTCCTTTAGTTTTCTATCACTGTATTTAGGTTGCTTACATACATTAATTTCTAATTATTTAGGTTTCTTTTGTAAGACTCTTGCTCACTTATGAATTATCTTCATTAAACATAATGCATTGAAACATCACTGATTTCAAGAACAGCATACACTGATAGCAGCTTCAGTTAAAAATAGAAATGTAAATTCCAGTAAGACATCTGCATTCATTCCTTGTAGCTTGTTCAAGACATATCAAAGGACTCCATCTACTTAATCCAAGGACAACCATGTCTGAATTGGCTTTAGGTAAACAGGTTCAGGCTCTGCCATCTTCTGTTACTTTAAACTCTCCAGTTTACAAATCTTGAAGGCAAGATTACTTGGTGTTTCATATCTCTCTCCTGCTGCATTACAAAAATTAAATGTTTCAATGTTCTTGAAATGAAACATTATGACATTATCAAAATGCAAGAAGATTGAAATTATTCATTTGGACTTACTCCCATAAAAATGTCATTGAAATCAGCACATTTTCACAACATGTTTTGGTTTGGTAAAGCTGCATTTTCTTTCCTCCCAGAAAATTATTTCACTAAAACCAGATGACCAGCTCTAATTACAGCTCACTGAGCTTTTACTCCAAAAGTCAAGGCCATTATAACGGCACTTAGTCTGGATGTACTGGGAGACAGATTAACCCTTTACAGATTAACCATGAAACACATCTTTCTGCCGTGGAGAGAAGCTGGTATTTGATGTCCCTGGTAACACAAGCTGAATTCATGTCTTGCCTTTAAGTCGTGTCTGTAACTCGTGAAAAATAATTTATAAAAAATCAATAATTTAATAAACAAGCCAAAGCCAAAAGGCGAAGGGCAGACCCCAACATTTTGATGAAAATTATCATTGACGTCTGAGTTTTGTTCTGGAAATGGAAAGCAGGAGTTATAAAGCCATGTCTGCACAGTGCCAGAGTCAACCAGAGATCTGAGACAGAACCAGTTGTGCTATCTTCTGAACCAGAGTCAACACAGCCATGAGAGAGCAATCTTCTGTCCAAACTGATCAGGATGCTGAAATGCTGAGTTTTGTGACTTTGCCCATGCTATAAAATTTAATGTGCCTTAGTCCATGGTATTATACCAAGGCATATTGGTAAAAACCATGTTAGTATTGAACCCTCTCAGCCCCCCACAGTTGGGTGTCTGCATCCTGAATGCCTCTTGGAAGTGAATCCAGCCTCCCACTAATGGCAAAAAAAAGGGTATGGACATGGTTTGTAGGAGTGCCTGTTTGCCGAAGATGGAAATCCACTAACAGTTTATCAGTCCAGACAGCAAAGCTGCTCTGCTTAACTGTTTCATTTACTAATATAAATATTGACAATTATTCTCTCATGTGACTCACTGGAGTGCTCCAATCTCTTAACAATTTAATGTCCAAGATCTTCCAGGGTCATCAGACATAGGGACAGGAGCTTCCACCTCATCCTAGTCCAAGCTGTTCCAGCAGTTTACCACTCCCCACTGTGAAGAACTGCCTCCTAATGTCCAGCCTAAATCTACCCTGCTCCAGTTTCAAACTATTGCCCCTCATTCTATCACTACAAGCCATTCTGAACAGTCCCTCCCCAGCCTTCCTCTAAGTCCCCTTCAGGTACTGAAATGAGTCCCCTTCAGGTACTGAAATGCAGCTATAAGGTCTCCCTGAAGGCTTCTCTTCTCCAGACTAAAGAGCCCCAATTGTTTCAGCTGATCTTTGTAGGAGAGGTGCTCCAGCCCCCTGATCATCCTTGTGGCCCTCTTCTGCATCTGCCCCAGCAGGTCTATGTCCTTCTTATGCTGGGCTCCAGAGCTGGACACAGTACTCCAGGTGAGGTCTCACCAGAGCAGAGTGGCAGAGTCACCTCTCTGACCTGAGGCCACATTTCTTTTGATGCAGCCCAGGATGTGATTTGCCTTCTGCTCTGCAAGTGTCCATTGCTGGCTCCTGTCCAGCTTCTCACTCACCAATACCTCAAGTCCTTTTCTGCAGGGATGCTCTCAACACTTTCCTCACTGCTAGGCTCAGAGCATGGAGTCTGTTCCCAGAAACCATTTCAAAGCTCGCTGCTCTTTCGTCTTTCAAGACCCACTTCCATTTATGACACACTCAGCAAAGAGTGCTTGTAGAGCACTTCTGTATAATTGACATGCCTTTATTTAACATTAATAATGAACATCTCAACAGCAAGTGGCCTGTTTTGACTGGAACATTGTTTTCAGGCACCTTTAGAGGTTGCACCTGCGGAGCACCTTGTGCTGTCTGACCTCAGGCACTCCTGCAGTGGAAACAGCACTAAAAAATAGATAGCTGAAAAATCACAACTGCTTCAGAGGTTTGCTTTGGCAATCAGAAGTGGTGCTGCAGACTCAAGTGAGAGGATGGACCTACCTGTGTGTGTGTGCTGCAGGTTCCTTTCCCACTCACAGCGCCCCAGCCATAATGGAAGCTCCTCAAGAAATAATTGTTCCTCTTTAAATTTGCCTCCAACAGGTTTATGGGAATATGGATCAAGTTTGAGAGGGCTTTTAACATCCCATTAAAAATTAACTGCTTCTTTTATTGATTAGGCAATCTGCAACATGGTTGACTTTGCAGTTTGGGAGGGTTGGGTTATTTTGTTTGGGGTTTTTTTTGGGGGGTGTTATTGTTTTTGGTAAAAGAAAGGCTTATGTGGAAGCACTGGAGCTTTTGTTGTTGTTGTTATTCATTTTTTTTCTGTTGGTCAAGTAAGGTCTTCTTTAAAGCACAGCACAATTTGATAAGGTTTACTTCACACAGCCCTAATTAAAGCTTACAAATATCTGAAGGGTGGGTGTTAAGGGTCCAGTCTCTCCTCACGGGTGTCCTGTGATAAGACAAGGTATCTGGGACCCTCAGTTTAGGAAAGATGTTGAGTCGCTGGAATGTGTCCAGAGAAGGGCAACAAAGCTGGGGAGGGGTTTGGAGCACAAGCTCTGTGAGGAGAGGCTGAGGGAGCTGGGCTTGCTTAGCCTGGAGAAGAGGAGGCTCAGGGGAGACCTTCTTGCTCTCTACAACTACCTGAAGGGAGGTTGTAGCCAGGTGCGGGTTGGTCTCTTCTCCCAGGCAGCCAGCACCAGAACAAGAGGACACAGTCTCAAGCTGCACCAGGGGAGGTTTAGGCTGGGTGTCAGGAAGAAGTTTTTCCCAGAAAGAGAGATTGGCCATTGGGATGTGCTGCCCAGGGAGGTGGTGGAGTCACCATCACTGGAGGTGTTTAGGAGGAGCCTGGATGAGGCACTTGGTGCCATGGTTTAGTTGCTTAGATGGTGTTGGGTGATAGGCTGGACTCGATGATCTCAAAGTCGTCCCCAGGGCCATGATTGAATCTCTGTCCCTAAGGTATTTAAAAGATGTGGAGAGGGTGGTGATGAGGGATGTGGTTTACCACCAGATTTGGTACTTACTGGTTGGACTCAACAATCTTAAGGGTCTTTTCCAAGTGAAACAGTTCTGATTCCATACATTTTATACACAGGCATACCTATGTCCATATTTCCTCTTAGATCATCCTCAGAGCTTTATTGGATTTATTCACAGAGGAGATGTTGTATTTGAAGCACATCTTTGATAGAACAGGGATAATGTGATCTACCTCATTATGTTCTGTGGCATTTCTACCTTCTGTTTGGAAACAGAATGAGAAGGCAAATTACTTTCCAAATAAACCCTCTGCCCCTTTCCCCTAACCCTATAGAGAATCAGTCTGTTCTTGAGGATTTCTGCCTCACCACATTTATTACTTCTTCTCTGTTAACATCTGACACAACAGGTCTTAGGTGGTGACTCTGTCCTGTAAAAACAACAGCCTGTTAGCTAACTGCATGGGCAGCTCTCTACATGTAAGTTGAACAATGCTTGAGAGAGAATAACCATCAAGTTCTTTTTCTTTCTCTCCCACAACTCTAGGAACACCTCTGGGTCCAGGTGGGTTTGCTCAGGGCCACCATCACTGTTGCTGAAAAGATCCATTGCCTGTGATATTTCATTACTGGCTGCATGTCCCCATCTGTTTCCCCACTCAGTAGTAGTGTCTGTGCCTTTTCCTTCCTTCATTCCTTACCTAGCTGCAGCAACCAGCACCAGAAGACAAGGCTGCTCTCCTGTCTGCACAAAGGGGATGGGAAGGCAGAAGCAAGAGGAGACACTTCCACTGAATTGTTTTCCCCTGGCACCTGAGCAAAGGGAGGAACAGCAAGAAAGCTCAATACTAAACTGCAGGCTGTTACTTTGCACACAATGGGAAAACTTCTGAACTCCAAGATTAAAAACATGAACATATCAATGTCCCTTCAGGAGGCCAATCTAGTGCCTGGCTAGCGTGGAAGCAGTGAAAGGAGAACCACCTCACACCACCAGTAGCACTTTTTGTTCACAGCACATTCCTTCAGTCAAACACCCCTGTCTCTGTGGAGCTCTAAATCACCTTTTAAACTGACAGTTCTCTTCTGCAGTGCTGCTGCTGGGCTAACAGGCACTTTCTGAAGAGGTCCCAAAATTGCAGGGAGGTGAGCCACACTGCATTTTACCAGTTGCTTACACCTTACCATGGATGCACCACTATAGGACGAATGCCGTTGCAACCATCAAAGCCCCATGGTTCAAAAGCTTAGAAATTAAGTCCTCCACCTTACACAGGTTTGAAGCAAGACTCTTAATTCTTCACTTTTACAGGCAGGAACATACTCACAGAATCAATCACAAAACCACCCTAGGTGGAAAAGATCTTCAAGATCTTTAAGTCCAACCATACCATCACTGGAGGTGTTTAGGAAGAGACTGGATGGGGTGCTTGGTGCCATGGTTTAGTTGACTAGATTATGTTGGGTGACAGGTTGGACTTGATGATCTCAAAGTTCTTTTCCAGCCTGGTTCATTCAATTCAATTCAATTCAATTTAATTTAATTTAATTTAATTTAATTTAATTTAATTTAATTTAATTCAATTCAATTCAATTCAGTTCAGTTCAGTTCAGTTCAATTCAATTCAATTCAATTCAATTCAGTTTAATTCTAGTCTAGTCTAGTCTAGTCTATTCCCTAACTCTACATGGGCCATTACTACACCATATCCTTGATCACCATATCTAGACAGCTTTTAAGTATGATAGCAGCAGTATCATAGAATCAGTCAGGGTTGGAAGGGACCACAAGGATCATCTAGTTCCAACCCCCTGCCATGGGCAGGGACACTCCCACACTAGATCAGGCTGGCCACAGCCTCATCCAGCCTGCTCTTAAACACTTCCAGGGATGGGGCCTCAACCACCTGGTATATTCAGTATATTCAGGGATGACAATTCAACCACTTCCCTGTTTCAGTCTTGGGCCTCTTACTCCAGGAAGGACACTGAGGTGCTGGAGAGTGTCCAAAGAAGGGCAATAAAGCTGGAGGGTCTAGGGCACCTCCAGGGACAGGGACTCCAACACCTCCAGGGCAGCACATTCCAATGGATAACAACTCTCTCTGGGAAGAACTTTCTCCTCACCTCCAGCCTAAACTTCCCCTGGTGCAGCTTGAGACTGTGTCCTCTTGTTCTGGTGCTGGCTGTCTGGGAGAAGAGACCAACCCCCACCTGGCTACAACCTCCCTTCAGGTAGTTGTAGAGAGCAATGAAGACACCCCAGAGCCTCCTCTTCTGCAGGCTAAGCAACCCCAGCTCCCTCAGCCTCTCCTCACAGGGCTGTGCTCCAAACCCCTCCCCAGCCTTGTTGCCCTTCTCTGGACACATTCAAGAGTCTCAATGTCCTTCTTAAATTGAGGTTTAGTCATGATCCATCACTTTGGGGTTAACATCTGGACCTGATGATTTTGACTTCATCTCTTCCAGCCAAAAGGGTTTTATCATTCTCTGTTTCTGTGCTAGGGTATTATCCAGTTTCACCCAGGCTAAGAATACTGCTGCAAAAAAAAAATTTACTGGCAGCAAGAGTAATATGAAACAGAGTAGCAAGTAATTATCCTCACAAAAATTGAATGCAAAGAATCCTTCCAGGGGAAGATTTACTGATTCCAGAAAAATCCAACACCTCTAAATCACAGAATCATAGAATTGTTTCAGTTGGAACAAGAGCTCTAAGATCATCAAGTCCAGCCATCAATCTAACGCTGCCATGGCCATTAAACCATGTCCCAGCGAGGATGCCTGAGTCTGTTTAGTGCTGAGAAGAGGACAGAGCAAGGAAAATACAGAGCAGTAGGGTGTTCATCTTTTGCTGTTGGTGTTTTTCTTGCAAAACCTAATACAGAAGTCATTGAACAACTGAAAAGAATGTGTATTTAATGTGCAAAATGGGATTAGTTGCTGGCAAGTCTTTTGTGTGCCACTCTCAGGTCTCTTTTTGAACGTTTCTGAAGCTGTTTACATTGATACCATTGCAAATCATCACAGGAGATCTGAACAGCTCCTACAATTTGATTTCACTGCCCAGCACCTGTTGGCATGGATGGAGCACATCCTTCTCCGGTCAGCACAGCCTACATACAGCCAAGACATCCCACAAACCTGCTTCCTGGTGACCCAGCTGCTATAGCTCACTCAGAATTCACAGAACCATGGGACTGTGGAGGTTGGAAGAGACCTTTCAGATAGAATAGGATAGAATGGAATGGAATGGAATGGAATGGAATGGAATGGAATGGAATGGAATAGAATAGAATAGAATAGAATAGAATAGAATAGAATAGAATAGAATAGAATAGAATAGAATAGAATAGAATAGAATAGAATAGAATAGAATGGAATGGAATGGAATGGAATGGAATGGAAAAGAATAGAATAGAATAGAATAGAATAGAATAGAATAGAATAGAATAGAATAGAATAGAATAGAATAGAATAGAATAGAATAGAATTAGAATAAGAATAGAATTAGAATAAGAATAGAATTAGAATAGAATAGACCAGGTTGAAAGATACCTTCAAGTTCATTGCATCCAACCTATCACCCAACACCACCTAATCAACTAAACCATGCAATCAGGCACCCTATCAAGTCTCCTCCTGAACACCTCCAATGATGGTGACTCCACCACCTCCCTGGGCAGCACATTCCAATGGCCAATCACTCTCTCTGTGAAGAATGTCTTCCTAACATCCAGTCTGAACCTCCCCTGACACAGCTTGAGACGGTGTCCTCTTGTTCTGGTGCTGGTTGCCTGGGAGAAGAGACCAACCCCCAGCTGGATACAACCTGGCTACAACCTCCATTCAGGTAGTTGTAGACAGCAATAAGGTCTCTTAGATCATCTTAGTTTGATTGGAATAGAAATGAAATCATAGGCAGCTTGCTCAAAATAACACAAGGAGCAGATTGTGTCACCTAACAGTCCTCACATCATCTTCAGTTGCTTCATGGAAGTAACAATGATGGGCTTGCAGAAGTGCTGGTAGGTATAAGAGATGGAAATCATGGAATCACAGAATCAACAAGGTTGGAAATGACCTCAGAGATCATCAGGTCCAGCCTGTCACCCAAGACCTCATGACTACTAGACCATGGCACCAAAAGCCATGTCCAATCCCCTCTTGAACACCAAATGACCTAGGACAGAGCAGTACTTCTGCAGAGAAGGAAGATTACCTGTCTTCTCTAGAAATCTGCCTACAACTTCAGAGCATTTTATGGATGACCTTTGCATTTGCTCCTTCCTTGCTCTGCACAGAGCATTGGAAGCGCCACAAGGACATTTTGCAGCCTAGAGCAGATGCTAGTACCACTTAAAATTAGCTTTTTCAGTGATTGATTTGCAACCAAGTGCCCTCAGACGTGTTTGTTCCCCCAAATACAGGCAACTCGAAATAGAACCTCAAGTGAGAGAAAGCACAAACAGATTCAAGTACACGAGCTGCTCACAATTACTGTATGGCAACAATAAAAGAGGGGAAAAAATAGAAACCACTTCAAATCTTATTTCCTTCCAAAAGAGAGTGCAATCAAGGTATAATGAGCATTGAAATTAATAAATTAAAAATAAATGCCCAGAAGGGGAGGGGGGAAGGGGGGCGGGGGGAAGTGTGTTAATCAGTTGGCAATTATATTTTTGGCATTGTAAATTAATTCCCCAAATGAATCTCCTTCCAGCTTATTTCACTCCATTATCTGTTTTCTCCTTTCTTTTTCATCTAATGATTAGGGTTTCTGAATGCTGCACATGAAGATGATTATTTTTTCCAAGCCAAAGGTGTTTGTTTAATGATAAAAGAAAGAAAAGGAAACAGGACAGCATGTCACAAGCAAGATTCTGACACTTTGTCCTTTCCAGTCTGTGGAGGAAAGAACAGAAATGTCCTCACAATGAAACTGCCCTTGGAGAGTGCTCTCTTTTTGTTGTTGTTGGGGGTTTTGCTGGGGGTTTTTTGTTGGTTTGTTGGCCCAGGGAGGTGTTGGAGTTACCATCATTGGAGGTGTTTATGAGGAGACTTGATAGGGTGCTTGGTGCCATGGTTTAGTTGATTAGGTGGTGTTGGATGATAGGTTGGACTCGATGATCTTGAAGGTCTCTTCCAACCTGGTCTATTCTATTCATTCCTCATCTTCCCAGTAATGGAAATTATTCTCAGTGGTCTCCCAACTATCACTAAACAGCAATTTCACCAAGAGACCTCAGAGATCATCAAGTCCGACCCATCACCACAGACCTCACAACTACACCATGGCACCAAGTGCCACGTCCAATCCCCTCTTGAACACCTCCAGGGATGGTGACTCCACCACCTCCCTGGGCAGCACATTCCAAGAGCTAACAACTCTCTCAGTGAAGAGCTTTCTCCTCACCTCCAGCCTAAACTTCCCCTGGTACAGCTTGAGACTGTGTCCTCTTGTTCTGGTGCTGGTTGCCTGGGAGAAGAGACCAACCCCCTCCTGCTCTCCAACCCCTCCACAGCTGCTTTGCCCTCCTCTGTGCCTGCTCCAGCTCCTCACTGTCTTTCTTACACTGCAGTCATCAAAACAGACCTCAGTATTTGAGGTGTGGTGTTACCAGTGCTGAGTACAGGTCACTCAACGACCTTCAAAAGTCCCTTTCAACTCCTACCATTCTGTGAAAGCAAAGTGTAGGTTCCCAAGTGAGTCAGGTTAAAAATCATGTTAAATTGTCAGCTGCCATCCAAGTGCAAAGGTCTATACAGAGAGAGTGATTGCCCATTGGAATCGGCTACCCGTGGAGGTGGTGGAGTCACCTTCATTGGAGGTGTTCAGGAGGAGACTTGATGGGGTGCTTGGTGCCATGGGTTAGTTGTTTAGGTGGGTTGGATTGGTTGATGGGTTGGATGTGATGATCTTGAAGGTCTCTTTCAACCAGGTGTATTGTATTGTATTGTATTGTATTGTATTGTATTGTATTGTATTGTATTGTAAGCTGTCCTAAATTACACACATGGGGTAACGTCATCCTTCCCCTGATTTGGGTGCCACTGGGTGACAAATGGAGGCACAAACTCCATTGCCATGTAGTAGAGATTCCAGAAATGCAGAGAGCAGAGAATCCCAGAAGTCCTCCAAGAAGTCCTTTCTTGTTGTGTTGTAGAATCCCCAGCATTGCACCCTTCAGGTAGTTGTAGACAGCAATACGACAGCAATTTGCAACAGAGCCCATCTGTTCCAGTTCCTCCATCCTATTTGTCCCACCCTCAAGTACTTAGAGGCTTGCAGACAGATGAGGAAGTTTTAAATTAAGACAGGGGAGAGGGGAGGAAATTCTGACTTCAGCTATTGAAAGCTCCTTCTCACTTATGTATGTCCTAATTGAATTGTAACAGCATTTTCCTTCTGCCCATGTATCAAAATCCGCAGCGAGCAGGGAATTATTGATGCTAACCTGAAGTAAAGAAGGATGTGGGATGTGAGATGGCATCCAGGAAAGTGATTTGATCTGAGAAGTAATTATGAGAAATATCCAGCAGCTGGAAGACTTTGCTGTTTTTGGATCTCTCTCTCTCTGCCACATCGAAAGACCCCCAGTCGTCAACATCTTGTTGTGTGGATGGAAATTCTTGAGAGAGAGAGTGAATGTCTGTGAAATGTAATTCAGCACAGCAATGCAGTTCAGAGGAGGTGAGACAAAAGACTGTGTTGTTCATGGCTTGCTGAAGTCCAGTGAGGAAGAGAAATTTCTTGTGGAAGCGTGCGAAAGAGCAGAACTAACTCATCACCTAAGGTGTCACTGAGATTTCAGAACTCAGGCAGGTTTGCATCTGCTGCACATTGAGTATTTCCTGTATTTGAAAGGATCCAAAAATGCTGTCCTAACATTTTAGAGCTACATTCACAGGTAAGGTGGCAAGCAGCCATGAAATCTGCTCTGCATTTTCCTGCCACCCATCTCAGGACTGGGGTTTATCGAGCAGTGAACTCGGTGAGCTGAGGAAGAGGGTTTATCATGGAATCGTAGTATCAATCAGGGTTGGAAGGGACCACAAGAATCATCTAGTTCCAACCCCCTGCCATGGGCAGGGACACCTCACACTGGATCAGGCTGGCCAGAGCCTCATCCAGCCTGCTCTTAAACACCTGCAGGGACAGGGCCTCAACCACCTCCCTGGACAACCCATTCCAGGGCTTCACCATGGGGAAGAACTTCCTCCTAACATCCAGCCTGAATCTCCCCACCTCCAGCTTCATTCCATTCCCCTAGTCCTATCACTGCCTGATAGCCTGAGAAGTCCCTCCCCAGCCTTCTTGTAGACCCCATGCTTTCTCCCTCTGGTGTGTTTGTTAAGTATCCTGTACTCTTAGAAGAAAAACAGATCAATGTGCTACTTATTCAAATATGAAACTTTTAATTTCTTTGGACTCATCCCTGGCAAGTTCTAGAGAAAGTCTCCATTTACTCTCCAATTTCTAGTGTGGCTCTATTACACCAGAGATGATGATCATCATCTTTCTGTGCCTGTGGGCAGCTCCCAGAACTCAGGGCTGGTGTGGAAATGATATCAGCTGTCAACAGGAATATTTCCTTTCCCTGCACAGCTCTACAGAGCTGCAGTTGCCTGTGGGCTGCCCAGGGAGGTGGTGGAGTCACCATCCCTGGAGGTGTTCAAGAGGGGATTGGACGTGGCACTTGGTGCCATGGTTTAGTCATGAGGTCTGTGGTGACAGGTTGGGCTCCATGATCTTTGAGGTCTCCTCCAACCTTGGTGATACTGTGATACTGTGTGTGCAATCACAATAGCCACAGAATCACAGAATGCCAGGTTGGAAGGGACCCCAAGGGACATCTGGTGCAACCTTTCTAGGTGATAATGTAGTTGGAGCGAGCTGGCCCAGCACCCTGTCAAGCTGAGTCTTCAAACTGCCCAGGGGAATCCACTGCTTCTCCTGGGAGATGATTCCAACCTCTAACTGTTCTCATGGTGAAACTTTGAAAAACCTTATTCAAGGCCATGGTGAGACCTTGTTCAAACTTTCCATGTCAGCACCACAAAGAAGGGTTGCCTTGAGTACAGGAGATCTCTGACCTTTTTTTCGAGTAGAAAGCAAGCATTCTGCTCATCTGAATTCCCGTCTCCACTTTTTCAGCCTTCTCAAGTGTGGCAGCAACCTGCATCTTACACATTTTCAAGGGGAATGTTGAACACCTCACGAAACAACCTGTTTCAGGTCATAGACTCGTAGAATCAATAAGGTTGGATGTGAGGCTTTGTTAAAACACAGAACATGGCAAGACCTAAGGTAAAATTGAGGGAGTAATCTTGCTTCTGTCTTTAATTCTGAGTTCTTAGATTCATTCTATTTTATAGCAGCTATTATAGCTCTGGATTCTCCTTACTGTTTATATAAATAGCTAGACTTTGCTAGAATCTGGCTAAATTGTTTGCCTCAATAATACCTTAAGGCAGCAAGGTCCATAGGTCAGTTCCGTGCCCAGTGAAGAACTACAGCCTCTTAAGCAGCAATTTTCTTACTCCTGCATTTTGGTTTGGATTTTTACCTTGAAAGAATAAGGAGGAGGCAGCAGGTTTCAGTGCTGTGCCTGCAGTTATTCTTTGGAGAAAGAATAAGCAGAAAGGATCACAATTATTTTCTTAATAGCAGAGATTATTTACAGAGCAAATATGAGTTCTGCCATAATCTCTCCTGCTTTCTAGGGCTTGCAGGGGATAAAAAGGCTAGAGTTGTTAGGGATGTGTTTGGAATCAATCACAGAATTGTTTTGGTAAGGAAAAGACCAAGAGCATCAAGTCCAAGCATTATCTAACCCTGCCAAGACCGGTGCTTAATACCATGTCCCAGATTCACAGATCGTATTGGGTCAGAAGAGACCCTCGAAAGACATCTTGTCCAAGCCCCCTGTACTGTTCAGGGACACCTCCAAATAGATCAGGCTGCCCCATGCCACAGCCAGATTCATCTTTGAATGTCTCCAGGATTTCCACCACATCCCTGGGCAAGATGTTCCAGCAGTTTACCACTCCCACCGTGAAGAACTTCCTCCTACTGTCCAACCTAAATCTACCCTGCTCCAGTTTCAAACCATTGCCCCTCATTCTATCACTACAAGCCATTCTGAACAGTCCCTCCCCAGCCTTCCTCTAAGTCCCCTTCAGGTACTGAAATGCAGCTATAAAGTCTCCCTTCTCTTCTCCAGACTAAAGAGCCCCAATTATTTCAGCTGGTCTTTGTAGGAGAGGTGCTCCAGCCCCCTGATCATCCTTGTGGCCCTCTTCTGCATCTGCCCCAGCAGGTCTATGTCCTTCTTGTGCTGACACTCCAGAGCTGGACACAGTACTCCAGGTGAGGTCTCACCAGAGCAGAGTGGCAGAATCACCTCTCTGACCTGAGGCCACATTTCTTTTGATGCAGCCCAGGATGTGATTTACCTTCTGGTCTGTGAGTGCCCATTGCTGGCTCCTGTCCAGCTTCTTGTCCACCAGCACCCCCAAGTCTTTTTCTGCAGGAATGCTCTCAATATTTTCCATGCTGCTAAGCTCAGAGCATGGAGTTTATTTCCAGATATCATTTCAAAGCTCTCTGCTCTTTTGTCTTCCAAGACCCACTTCCCATTATGATACACTCATCAAAAGAGTGTGGAGCACTGCTGTGTAATTGACACTTCTGTGTAATTGAGGTGAGACTTCCTGGGTCCCAGTCTATGTCCATTGCCTTTTGTCCTATCACAGGGCACCACTGAAAAGAGAGCAGCACCACCTTCTAGGCACCCACTCATCAGGTGATTTATGAGCATCAGTAAGATCTCTTCTCCAGACTGAAGAGCCCCAGGTCTGTCAGCTTTTTGTCATGAGACAGATGGAGGAGTCGAGTTGTCTGTGGTAATGTAGAGCACACATGCCTGTCCAAAAGCAGATTTTTCCCAGACTGGATTTGCAGCTCAGATGCAATAGATGTTCTCATCTATACCATTTACTTCAGTGGATTGTTTCCCCCTCCCTCACCTGCATTGCATGTTTGACATTTATATACCTTTTAAAATGTAGCCCTGGAGAGGAATACAAGGTACTGAGCAAGTTATGTACCGTGCCTAGACTAAGGCTGCTACTACAAGGGTGGTTGCAAAAACAACATTACATGGTGTGTACAGCAAAGAGCTCTTACCATGGGCTTAAGTGGACCAACAAGGCTGCAAATTCGCAGCCAGGCAGGAAAATCAGCTGGGAGTGAAACAAGACAGATTGGTAAAAGAACAGTGTTAGCAATACAATTCCATCCCACCGGGGTTTTTATTGGCAAAACACACATCAGTCAGGGCTCACTTGTCTGGGAGTGCAGAGCTAGCTCTAAGGCTAACTAATCAATTTAGGTTGGTACTAATGGACCCACAGGGCTTTCAAATGTTCTTGGAAGTAGGAATAAAGCTCTGAAGGCATTTATTGTACAGAAAACAAACCTTATCTCCAAGCCCTACTGAAAGAGGCACCCAAGGCTGTACCTCCATATCGACCAGCCTTTCACTTCAAAGACAGCTTTGCTCCAGTGCCCACTGTTAAAACCTCAGACCTCCCTCCACTTCTTTGATGACCTATAAGGAAACTGGAAATGAAAATTGTTACAGAGTGGGGGAAGAAATCAGGTCTCTTTCCTTGGGCAGACCATCACAAGATTCTCTTCAGCAACACGCAGCACATGCATAGCTCTGAGTCACCTCTCTCACCAGCAATACCCATGCCACGGCTTATAGAATCATAGAATCAACAAGGCTGGAAAAGACCTCAAGGATCATCAAGTCCAACCTGTCACACAAGATCTCATGACTACTAGACCATGGCACCAAGTGCCACGTCCAATCCCCTCTTGAATACCTCCAGGGATGGTGACTCCACCACCTCCCTGGGCAGCACATTCCAATGGCTAACAGCTCTCTCTGGGAAGGACTTGCTCCTCACCTCCAGCCTAAACTTCCCCTGACACAGCTTGAGACTGTGTCCTCTCATTCTGGTGCTGGTTGCCTGGGAAAACCTGGGAGACCAACCCCCACCTGGCTACAACCTCCCTTCAGGTAGTTGTAGACAGCAATGAGGTCTCCCCTGAGCCTCCTCTTCTCCAGGCTAAACAACCTCAGCTCCTTCAGCCTCTCCTCATAGGGCTTGTGCTCAAGACCTCTCCCCAGCCTCATTGCCCTTCTCTGGACACCTTCAAGACTCTCAATGTCCCTCTTTAATTGAGGGGCCCAGAGCTGGACACAGGACTCAAGGTTTGGGTTGGAAGAGACTTTGTGTGGAAAAAAAAATGCAGGACTTGGCATTCTGAAGTGTGAAATAGAAGACTTAGATGAGGTGGAGAGCTCAGAGCCATTATTCTATTCCATTCTAATATCCACTAGCCAGTCATATGGCCTCTGTGGTTTAAATAAATTTAATTAAGCAATTCTACCTTCTGTAGCAGCCATTACCAGAAGATAATTGACTGCATTGGTAATGAAGTTTTCTGAGGGTGCTAAACAAACATCAAGGTTAATTATCTGGCAGTAATGCTTGTTATGGCAGTGCAAGAGTGGCCAACAAAGTTTCCTGTTCCCCTCCAGTAACCTGTCAGTAAATCAATGTAATATCCGTGGCTATCCATCATCTCATTGGGACAGCAGCAGTCAGCCACGGAAACAGGAAGACACCAATTGGTCAGGAGTGAATGGGAACCAATACAAAGCAAAGATCTTTTATTCAGCTACTCAACTTTGTTGGGTTTGGGGGTTTTTTGTTTTTTTTTTTTTTCCTTTTTCTTACTGAAGACTGAATTTTCCTACTCTGTGTTTATGGAGCAGTTCTGTCTGGCATCACAGATCTATTTCAATTAGAATCATAGACTCATAGAATCACAGAATCAATAAGGTTGGAAAAGACCTCAAAGATCATCAAGTCCAACCTGTCACCCAGCACCTCATGACTACTAGACCATGGCACCAAGTGCCACGTCCAATCCCCTCTTGAACACCTCCAGGGATGGTGACTCCACAACCTCCCTGGGCAGCACATTCCAATGGCTAACAACTCTCTCTGGGAAGAACTTTCTTCTCACCTCCAGCCTGAACTTCCCCTGGTGCAGCTTGAGACTGTGTCCTCTTGTTCTGGCGCTGTTTGCCTGGGAGAAGAGACCAACCCCCTCCTGGCTGCAACCTCCCATCAGGTAGCTGTAGACAGCAATGAGGTCTCCCCTGAGCCTCCTCTTCTCCAGGCTAAACAACCCCAGCTCCCTCAGCCTCTCCTCACAGGGCTGTGCTCCAGACCTCTCCCCAGCCTTGTTGTCCTTCTCTGGACATGTTCCACAAGCTGCACCAGGGGAAGTTTAGGCTGGAGGCGAGGAGAACGTTCTTCACTGAGAGAGTTGTTAAGCATTGGAATGTGCTGCCCAGGGAGGTGGTGGAATCACCATCCCTGGAGGTGTTCAAGAGGGGATTGGATGTGGCACCTTGTGCCATGGTTTAGTCATGAGATCTGTGGTGACAGGTTGGACTTGATGATCTTGGAGGTCTCTTCCAACCTTGGTGATACTGTGATACTGTGAGAGACACGTGCCACGGAGGGTTCTGCTGTATTTTCTGGGTTGGGACTACCACAGAGCCAACCTGCCTTCCACTCTTAGTGTTTCTCTTGTGCCTGCATAAGAAAGGGATGTCTGCAAAAACAGAAATACAGAAAAATATCTTGCATCAAAAGAAAATGCTTGCAGCCCTTTTAAGGTGGCTTACCTCTAGTTCTTTAAGTGCATTGCTGTCCTCACCTGCACTTACAAGGACACTCTCTTAAGTGCACAGCCCTCTGATAAATTATCATCAACCACCTCTGTCTTCAAACTGATATCCACATATTCCTGAATGATTTCATCGATGGCACAGACCCCTTGAGAAGATCCATGGCAGTTCTTCTGAGCAAAGATCATAGAATCTTTTTCTCCAGGCTTGAAAGCACCAGGCTTATCTTGTAGAAGGAGAGAAATTATTCCAGTGTTGAGTCAGTCCTTAATTTATTGAGATTTAAGTGTGCAGGAGCTTCATGAACTCATCAATAATTGCTGAGCCAAGGACAGTGCTTCACACTGATGAAGACACAGAACCATCTCACTACTCCAAATGTCCCTTTGTAGACCCTAAAAAACAATTATTATGCAGGCTAACAGTCCTTCCTATCTAGCAGTAGAGAGACATGGAACAAGTTTCAAGATCATGGCTAAAGATGTGGAGAAAAGTGACATAATGAAAAGTTCAGCAATAAAAGTTACCTGAAATTATGCTAAGTACTCCTCTACTTTTTCTCCACTGCAGTCAGGTGGTGACCTCTTTAGCACAGAGTCATAGAATAGGTTGGGAAAGACCTCAGAGATCACCAAGTCCAACCTGTCATCCAGCACCTCATGACTACTAAACCATGGCACCAAGTGGCACGTGCAATCCCCTCTTGAACACCTCCAGGGACGGTGACTCCACCACCTCCCCGGGAAGCACAATCCAACGGCCAATTACTGTTGCTGGGAAGAACTTTCTCCTCACTTCGAGCATAAACTTCCCCTGGCACAGCTTGAGACTGTGTCCTCTTGTTCTGGTGCTGGTTGCCTAGGAGAAGAGACCAACCCCCACCAGGCTACAACCTCCCTTCAGGTAGCTGTAGACAGCAATAAGGTCTCCCCCGAGCCTCCGCTTCTCCAGGCTTCTCCTTTGTCTTTCCCCAGGAAGGGCAACAATGACACAAGAGACAAGATGCACATGGAAAATATGGGACATAAAAATTCCAGCACAAGAAGTTAAGAGGACTCAGGTATGAATAGGACACAGAACAATGTGAAAACAAAGGTCTGCAGTCCCTGCTGGAAAGAAATTCCTGTAGGAATATACAGCAAAGCTGTGTTTGTTTTGCTGGCATCAGGATTCAGAGAATATGCTAAAAATATTTACTGCCAAGCAAACTAACCCAAAGTAAAATAAAGCAAAGCAAAGCACTCCAGCCTTTTTCGAGTCACAAACTTGTGCACTGTTTGCAAAACACACAATACACAAAACTCAGGACTACAGAGTGGGTGCATCTTGGTTACTTTGCACTATAACAACATGCACTATAGAAGGCTACACCTTGAGTCCTGTGTCCAGTTCCGGGCCCCGCAGGTTAGGAAAGATGTTGAGTTGCTGGAAGGTGTCCAGAGAAGGGCAACAAAGCTGGGGAGGGGTTTGGAGCACAGCCCTGTGAGGAGAGGCTGAGGGAGCTGGGGTTGCTTAGCCTGGAGAAGAGGAGGCTCAGGGGAGACCTTCTTGCTCTCTACAACTACTTGAAGGGAGGTTGTAGCCAGGTGCGGGTTGGTCTCTTCTCGCAGGCAACCAGCACCAGAACAAGAGGACACAGTCTCAAGCTGTGCCAGGGGAGGTTTAGGCTGGAGGTGAGCAATAAATTCTTCTTCAAGAGACTTATTTGCTGTTGGAATGTGCTGCCCAGGGAGGTGGTGGAGTCACCATCATTGGAGGTGTTTAGAAGGAGACTGGATGGGGTGCTTGGTGCCATGGTTTAGTTGATTAGATGGTGTTGGGTTGTAGGTTGGATGTGATGATCTTGAAGGTCTCTTCCAAACTGGTCTGGTCTGGTCTATTCTATTCTATTCTATTCTATTCTATTCTATTCTATTCTATTCTATTCTATTCTATTCTATTCTATTCTATTCTATTCTATTCTTCTACTCTACTCTACTCTACTCTACTCTACTCTACTCTACTTCTATTCCATTCCATTCCATTCCATTCCATTCCATTCCATTCCATTCCATTCCATTCCATTCCATTCCATTCCATTCCATAGACTTCCCTGATTTCCTCCTCACACTGGCATCCTGAAAATCACCATGGAAAGAAAGGTCAGCTCCATATAGGCAGAGAGAATGAGATTCAATCATAGAATCACAGAATGGTGGTGGTTGGAAAGCACCTCTGGAGATCATTTCAGTCAAACTCCCCTGCCAAAGTAGGATCACCTAGGGCAGGTCACACAGGAACACATGGAGGTGTTCAAGAGGGGACTGGATGTGGCACTTGGTGCCATGGTTTAGTCATGAGGTCTGTGGTGACAGGTTGGACTTGATGACCTTTGAGGTCTCCTCCAACCTTGGTGATTCCGTGGTTCTGTGACATCCACCTGATTCTGGAAAGCCTCAAGAGAAGGAGACCCCACAACCACTCTGGACAGCCTGTTGTAGTGCTCTGGCATCTTCACATCAAAGAAGCTTTACCTTAAGTTCAAGTGAAGCCTCCTGTGTCACAGCTTGTACCTGTTCAAACAGCATCACAAGGAGGTTTGAGGGACATCGTCTCCATCTTCTCCTCTTTCACAGGATTCTTTCATCTCAATTTAAACGAGGTGAACATGTGTCATACTGGTTATGAAGAAAGGTTTGACACGTGAAGGCTCGAAATAGAACCACACAAGTGTCAGAATGAACAGCAGCCACTTTGGAGACTTGGGAATACTTGAATGTGTCTCATGTAAGACAAGATGAGGAAACAGATACACAAAGACAAGAAACTAGCACACTTGACACATTTCCTTAAGCTTCATCAGAGAGCCACACATTACAGTCAATTATAGAAACAAAGAAAAGGGAAAACAAAGCCCAGGGGTAAAAAAACCAAAACCCTATAAATGTATTAAACCTATTAATTTCCTGTAGGATGATGAGAAATATCTTTTGATGTGACTGCCACAAGACAGCTAGGAAAACAAAGTGTCTCTTCAGCTAGCAGGGAGGGTTGAAAATAATGCCTCTGGATACTTCTTAAAAGGGTATTTTAAACACTGGGGTAAGGGATAAGGCAAACAAAAGGTTTAACTTTCAAACTGAATCATACCAATTACACATCACCATAGAATCACAGAAGCGTTGCAGCTGGGAAAGACATCTAAGATCATGGAGTCAAATCACACACCGAACACCACCATGGCCATAAGCATCAGACAGAATGGAATGGAATGGAATGGAAGAATGGAATGGAATGGAATGGAATGGAATAGAATAGAATGGAATGGAATGGAATAGAATAGAATAGAATAGAATAGAATAGAATAGAATAGAATAGAATAGAATAGAATAGAATAGAATAGAATAGAATAGAATAGAATAGAATAGAATAAACCCGGTTGGAAAAGACCTTCAAGATCATCAAGTCCAACCTAACACCCAACACCATCTAAGCAACTAAACCATGGCACCAAGCACCCCATCCAGTCTCTTCCTAAACACCTCCAGTGATGGTGACTCCACCACCTCCATGGGCAGCACATTCCAATGGCCAATAACTCTTTCTGTGAAAAACTTTCTCCTCACCTCCAGCCTAAACCTCCCCTGGCACAGCTTGAGACTGTGTCCTCTTGTTCTGGTGCTGGTTGCCTGGGAGAAGAGACCAACCTCCTCCTGGCTACAACCACCCTTCAGGTAGTTGTAGAGAGCAAGAAGGTCTCCCCTGAGCCTCCTCTTCTCCAGGCTGTACTAGCCAGCAGAATGAGCTCCATGCAGTTATAACAGCATGTTATAATGACATGTTACACTGACATGTTATAATAATGACAGTTATAATAACATGTTAAGATGATGATGAACTAGCAAAAGAGCAAATAGGATCTCCAGGCACCAGGTAACTGTAATTCAAATGATTCACTGAGTCAAGGTGCCTGTGAAAATTAAACACACTGGAAAGGCAGAGCATGCCCATAACTGACAATCATTTCAACCTGAGGCTATGTTTTAAAGACAGAAAGGTCAGTTGCTCATCTGGCTCATGCTGAAATTGATGGAGCAATCTGACTGGCACCAGCTGAGGATGCTGCTGCTGAAGTGACAGAAGATTTCTGATTTACTTTTACCTGGGGATGCCGCCCTAAGAACTAGTCTTTCACAATTTAATGACAGTGGATATCACAGTATCACAGTACCACTAAGGTTGGAAGAGACCTCAAAGATCATCGAGTCCAACCTGTCACCACAGACCTCATGACTAGACCATGGCACCAAGTGCCATACCCAATCCCCTCTTGAACACCTCCAGGGATGGTGACTCCACCACCTCCAGGGCAGCACATTCCAATGATGAACGACTCTCCCAGTGTAGAACTTTCTCCTCACCTCCAGCCTGAACTTCCCCTGGCACAGCTTGAGACTGTGTCCTCTTGTGGTGCTGGTTGCTAGAGAGAAGAGACCAACCCCTTCCTGGCTACAACCACCCTTCAGGTACTTATAGAGAGCAATAAGGTCTCCCCTGAGACTCCTCTTCTCCAGGATAAAGAACCCCAGCTCCCTCAGCCTCTCCTCACAGGGCTGTGCTCAAGGCCTCTCCCCACCCTTTTTGCCCTTCTCTGGACACCTTCAAGTGTCTCGATGTCCTTCTAAACTGAGGGGCCCAGAACTGGACACAGGACTCAAGGTGTGGCCTCACCAATGCAGAGTACAGGGGTACAATGACTTCCCTGCTCCTGCTGGCCACACTATTCCTAATGCAGGCCAGGATGTCGTTGGCTTTCTTGGCCACCTGGGCACACTGCTGGCTCATGTTCAGATGGCTGTCGATCAGCACCCCCAGGTCCCTCTCTGTTTGGCAGCTCTGCAGCCACTCTGCCCCCAGCCTGTAGCTCTGCATGGGGTTGTTGTGGCCAAAGTGCAGCACCCGGCACTTGGATTTGTTGAATGCCATCCTGTTGGACACTGCATGTTCTGCTCCTATTCTGTTCCTATTCTGATATGCATATTCTGCTCCTACACTGTAACATTAAACTGAAGGCATCACTCTCCCAGCTGCCCTCTCAAAACTCTGCTGGAGGACACTGTAACAATGCAGCAGGCTTCAGACTGCAGGGCTCAACCCACTGCTACATTGCAGTTGCTGCTATTAAAATATTATGCCTGGAATTAATGCATTACACCTTTCAGACTAATGCCCTCTAAATCAGACCGAATTTATCCAGGGGTATTTTTAGGCAAAAATACATCCTCACAAGTAATGTAATGATCAGCACTTTTCCTCCAGATGCTCGAAGATGGAGTAAAGCCTATGCAGTAATTAATATTTATGAAGTGAATGGGTTCCTGTTAAGCCTTAAATCACAAATACATGGGCTTTGAACTATAAAAAATACAAACCTAAGTCAATGTAATAAAAAGGCCTTTACATACATATTAATTGTGAACTTTGGTGAAGCTGTTCCATGCAGAACCATAGAATCAGTTTGGTTGGAACAGACCCTTAAGGATCATTGAGCCCAGCCTTTAAACTAAGACCACTGTGGCCACGAAGCCATGCCTGAAAGTGCCATGCCCACACATTTCTTGAACATCTCCAGAGGTGGCAACTCCAACACCTCCCTGGGCAACCCATTTCAAAAGTCCAACTCAAAATTAACAGTCACATAGGTCTACAAACTTAGGCATTGATCAAGGTGATTTGTGACAGGGCAAAGGGTGACAGGCACAAACTCAAACACAGGAAGTTCACAGAATCAGTAAGGGTGGAAGAGACCTCAGAGATCATCAAGTCCAACCTGTCACCCAACACCTCATGACTACTAAACCATGGCACCAAGTGTCACGTCCAATCCCCTCTTGAACACCTCCAGGGACGGTGACTCCACCACCTCCCTGGGCAGCACATTCCAACAGCTAACAACTCTGTGAAGAACTTTCTCCTCACCTCCAGCCTAAACTTCCCCTTCCATCCAAACCTGAGGAGGAACTTCTTTAATTTAAGGGTGACAGACCACTGGGGCAGGCTGCCCAGAGAGGTAGTGGAGTTTCCATCTCAGGAGTCTCAAAGCACACCCGGATGTGTTCTTGTGGTACCTCTGTAGATGAACTTGCATTGGACTCAATGATCTCCAGAGATTCCTTCCAACCCCTCAATTCTGTGATTCCTAGATTAGGAATGCACAAAAGAGGAAGTTTCTTTGGCCTACATTAGGAAACCTTTAAAACTTGATCAGCAGAAACTTGATCTTATGTCCTTTGGTTGCCAGCACTGCTTTATTTCCACTCTCATGAGTGCCCCTTGTTGGAATTAAGAAAATATTATGCACAGAAGGGAAGCTCTTTGCAAGACAAACTGGTATGTTATTCAGTCTGTGCCTTAGGAAGAGATGCTTTTGCCCATTATAATAAATTAAATCACCACACACCACTCCTGGAACATGCCTTCTGTATGTATCAAACAGCTGAAGGAAAGGAAGTAGCACTTTTATATGCATTTTATCATCAGGCCTCAAACTGCTTTATGAGGTGTTCTCAGGTGGCCAAGGTGGCTAAGAGCATCCTGGCCTGGACCAGGAATGATATGACCAGCAGGAGTAAAGAAGTGATCGTGCCCCTGTGCTGGACACCAGAGAGCTTGCACCTCAAATCCTGGGTTCAGTTTTGGACCCCTCACTATAAGAAGGACATTGAGGTGCTGGAGAGTGTCAGAGAAGGGCAGCCAAGCTGGTGAAAGGTCTGGAGAATAGGTATGATGACAAACAGCTGAGAGAAATGGGATTGTTTAGTCCAGAGAAAAGGAGGCTGAAGAGAGACCTCATTGCTCTCTACAACTCCCTGAGAGGAGGTGGGAGTGGGGTGGGGGTCAGTATCTTCTCTCCTCCCTCCTCAGAAGGAGAGGAAATAGCCTGAAATTGTGCCAGGGGAGGTTTGGGTTGGATATTAGGAAAAATTTCTTTCCTTCAGGAGCAGTCAGGCATTGGAACAGGCTGCCCAGGGAGGTGCTGGAGTCACCATCCCTGGAGGTGTTCGAGCAACCTGTGGTCATGGCACTTTGGGACATGGCTTAATTGCCGTGGTGGTCTTAGGCTGAAGGTTGGACTCGATGCTCTTAGAGGTCTTTTCCAAGCAAAACAGTTCTGTTATTCTATGAACACTGCTGCTCCACATCTAAGCCAGTAATAAAAACCTAAAGGATTACCAATCTGCGCGTGGTGAGAGATGCTAAAATTGTTTCAGCATCCACAAGGAGCTTTGTGATTTAGCAGCATGAAACATTCCCGTGTGAATTCAGAAGGCTAACTTCAGGCACCCGAGCCTGAAACTGTTTGCTTTCATAAGGAGGTAAAAAGATCCACAATAAAATGCCCATTGGCATCCTGGGCTACATCAAAAGCGGTGTGGCCAGCAGGTTGGAGAGGTGATTCTGTCCCTCTGCTCTGGTGCAATTTCACCTGGAGTACTGTGTTCAGCTCTGGATTCCTCAACACAAGAAGGACATGGACCTGCTCGAGAGGGTCCAAAGGAGGGCCACAAAGATGATCATAGGGCTAGAGCACCTCTCCTGTGAAGACAGGCTGAGAGATGGGGTGTGCAGCCTGGAGAAGACACTGGGGAGATCTTCGAGCAGATTTCCAGTACTTGAAGGGGGCTACAGGAAAGCTGGAGAGGGACTTTTTGCCAGGACTTGTGGAGTTAGGACAAGGCACAATGATTTGAAACTGGAGCAGGGTAGATTTGGGTCACACATTAGGAATAACTTCTTTACTATGAGGGTGGTGAGAGACTGGTGAGAGGTTGGCCAGAGAAGTTGTGGACACCTCATCCCTGAAAGTGTTGAAGATGAGGCTGGGTGAGGCTTTGAGCACTCTGGTCTGGTATGAGGTGTCCCTGTCCATGCCAGGGGTTTTGGATCTAGATGATCTTTAACATCCCTTCCAACTCAAGCCACTTTATGATGCCTACTAAAACTACAAGCCTGCTTGCCCATGTTTTGAAACAGCAGGAAAAGGAGAGGCACTTGACAAAGTTTCAAGCAGGCTGGAGTTTTAAGACGAGTAAAGAACACATCAGCAAGCTACGAGTAAATAATTGAGCTGTGGGCCTGAGGCGTTACCTTTCATTCAGAGAGGCATAATTGATAAAGAATGTGAGGGCAGTCATTTACAAAATGTTAACAATGCACTAGCAGAACATCCTGTTGCAAAGCAAGATAATTATTTCACACAGCAGAACCTCAAAAGTAAATAGATGAGTGCACAGAAGCCTAAATGATGTTAGCAGATTAATGGGCAGATGAAGGATATTGGAGGCAACGTAATCCCTCACAACAGTCAGGCCAAGCTTATTAAAAGCACACCTTTATTTGCTTTCATTTTCATTCATCAACTCAGAACTTCTCTGCTGCACTGAAGAACCTCACTGGGGTCCTGGTTAACATCTTCATTAATGATTGAGGGTTTGGGCCCACGATGCACCCTCAGCAAATTTGTAGATGACACCAAACTGCTGAGTGTGCCCAGAGGAGGGGGCAACAAAGCTGGTGATGGGTTTGGAGCACAAGCCTATGAGGAGAGGCTGAGGGAGCTGGGGTTGCTTAGCCTGGAAGAGGAGACTCAGGGGTGACCTTATTGCTCTCACAACTACCTGAAGGGAGGTTGTAGCCAGGCAGAGGTTGGCCTCTTCTCCCAGGCAGCCAGCACCAGAACAAGAGGACACAGTCTCAGGCCGCGCCAGGGCAGGTTTAGGCTGGATGTTAGGAAGAAGTTCTATACAGAGAGAGTGATTGCCCATTGGAATGGGCTGCCCATGGAGGTGGTGGAGTCACCTTCATTGGAGGTGTTCAGGAGAAGACTTGATGGGGTGCTTGGTGCCATGGTTTAGTTGTTGGGTGGGTTGGGATTGGTTGATGGGTTGGACGCGATGATCTTGAAGGTCTCTTCCAACCTGGTGTATTGTATTGTATTGTATTGTATTGTATTGTATTGTATTGTATTGCATTATTGAATGGTTGATATATTAGAGGCTTGTGCTGCCATCCAGAGGGACCCTGAGAGAATCATAGAGTGCTTGGATTGGAAAGGGCCTCTAAGGGTCATCCCTTCTCACCCCCCAACAAACACATACCCATGCACTTATCTCCCTGCAGCTAGCAGGGGACATCTTCATAGACTCAGTGAATGCCTTAGGTTGGAAGGGGTCTAGAGATCATCTACTCCAAACTCCCTGCCCCTTGGTAACCCATTCCTTCAACTGGCAATGTTCCTGGACACCTGACCATGTATTGAAGGAGCACCAGGTCTGTAAGATGCTATTTTGAGATGAAAGTTCTCCTTGCAATGCTTGCAGCTCTCAACTGCTGTGTGCTTGTGGGGACTGCTGAAAATGGCTCTGCAGCTGGAAGATCCATCACCACTTGTCTGACTAAAAAGTAGGATGTTTACTATGCCAGGAACTGCATGGCTGACCAGGAATTAATTTGGATTCATCTCTGGACCAGGCTGAAAGAAAAGACAAGCAGGAACTAACACACAGAAGCAGAACTAACACGGCTAATTTCATAAGTTATTTATTTATTTTGGTGTGGTTTAGAGTTCTCAGTCAAAGAGGTACATTAATTATCATTTTGGGGGTTGTTTTCTTCTGCTTTGTTCATGCAGTTTCTCCCTCGTTTATTCCCCCCATGGTGTTTGGTTGGTTATTAGGAAAACAACTGGACAGTAGGAGAAGCTTCTTCCTGCAAGAGTGGTCAGGCATTGGAACAGGCTGCCCAGGGAGATGGTGGAATCACCATCCCTGGTGGTGCTCAGGAAATGTGGGCATGGTCTAATGGCCATTGTGGTGCTGGTTTGATGGTCAGACTCAATGATCCTGGAGGTCCTTTCCAACCAAAACAATTCTACAATTCCACAATCTAATCCCTTAATTCTCAGCCGCTAAGTAAAAGTGAAGAAGATCTCCTGTGTATCATAGTATCAGTCAGGGTTGGAAGGACCACAAGGATCAGCTAGTTCCAAACCCCTGCCATGGCAGGGACACTCACACTAGATCAGCCTGGCCAGAGCCTCATCCAGCCTGGGCTTAAACACCTCCAGGGATGGGGCCTCAACCACCTCCCTGGATAACCCATGCCAGGGCTTCACCACTCTCATGGGGAAGAACTTCCTCCTCATGTCCAGCCTGAATCTCCCCACCTCCAGCTTCATTCCATTCCCCTAGTCCTATCACTACCTGAGAGCCTGAGAAGTCCCTCCCCAGCCTTCTTGGAGCCCCTTCAGATTCTGGAAGGTCACAATGAGGTCACCTCGGAGCCTTCTCTTCTCCAGACTGAACAGCCCCAACTCCTTCAGTCTGTCCTCACAGGAGAGGTGCTCCAGCCCTCTGATCATCCTCGTGCCTCCTCTGGACACCTTCCAGCATGTCCACATCCGTCTTGTAATAGGGGGCTCCAGAACTGAGGCAGTACTCCAGGTGGGGTCTCAGCAGGGCTGAGTAGAGGGGGAGAATCACCTCCCTTGACAAGTTCTTCTTGACATAGTTCTCAGCCCTTGACACAGTTCTTCTATGATAAAAGAAAGCAGAAATTCAAATTAAAACACAGACCAAAACTCCTTTACAAGGAAATCTTCAGTTCAGTTGTTGAGGGTAATGAAAAGCAGCAGGACTGGGCATAGAAATTACCTCATCCCCCTGGAGGAGAAGGCAATCTCTGCCTCTAACACCCACCTTTACATCAAAGTCCTGCTGGGGAAGAGGGAAGGTGAAGGGGTGAAACAGAAGTTCTATTTCACTAATCTAATAAGGGTACATCTACCAGGGACATAACTCAGAGCTCCTCACCAAGAGCAACCAAGGAACTGAGGGCCCATCTGTCAGCTACCTCGGATAACAGCTTCCAGGGATATTTCTCACATAGCAGAGTGTTTGGCCAACTGGCCTTCAGTCTGCTGCTTTAAAGTAACCTCATCAAAATCTTTTTAACTGCTCTCTGCAAAACTGTTGGCCGGTCTTCCACTGGGACCGGACAATTTGGTTGGAACCTGGAACTGAACTAGAAACAGCAGGGAATTTGGATTTTCAACAACAGCCACTGCACAGAGCTCAAAACTGCCTAACTATCAGCAGAAGTTCATGACCAAAAGCACCCACTCCACACATGAGTTTCCATCCCCTCACTACCCTCTCCATAGGAATCGACAGACTGAGATATGGTCACCACTTCCTAGTCTGCCTGTCCACACAGCCAGCACATGCCATGAAATGTCATGTTTTCTTGGCAATATACAAGTCTAACATTTCCTCTGGATGCAACAGCACAGATAGGGACCTGGGGGTACTGATCGACAGCTGGCTGAACATGAGCCAGCAGTGTGCCCAGGTGGCCAAGAAAGCCAACGGCATCCCGGCCTCGCATCAAGAACAGTGTGGCCAGCAGGAGCTAGGGAAGTCGTCAGTGCCCTGTGCTCATCACTGGCCAGGCCACACCTTGAGTCCTGTGTCCAGTCCTGGGCCACTCAATCGAAGAAGGACATCGAGACAACTTGTGACACTTCGAAGGTGTCCAGAGAAGGGCAACGAGGCCGGGAGGCCTTGAGCACGAGCCCTGTGATGAGCGGCTGAGGAGCCGGGGCCAGTTTAGCCCGAAGAAGAGGAGGCTCAGGGAGACCTCATTGCTCTCAACAACTACTGGAAGGGGAGGTTGTAGCCAGGTGAGTTGGTCTGGTCCTCCCAGGCAAGCAACACCAGAACAAGAGGACACAGTCTCAAGCTGTGCCAGGTCTGCGTGCTTTGGTAGTGGGGGTCGGACTGGGTGATGTCCAGAGAGTCCCTCTCAACCCTTGCTATCATTTCTGTGATTCTCTCATTTTTACTCTGGGTAGGCTTGGCACACAATGTGCACACTCAGCTGTACACATGGCTCCCTATAGGTGAAGGAACAATACTCACCCACATCTCCAAGCTTTGTAAACAACAGTCATCCTGCATGGAACTGATTCCAGCTACTATGGAGCAATGAGGCCCATCACACTATAGCTAAATTCAAGAACTTTGCTCCAATCTGTAGATAACTAAGGCTCGAGCACTGAGGAGGTACAGATGGGGGGAATCCTCCCTCCATCCGGAAGCATTCAGCAGCACGTGTAGCAGCAGCTGCCTTGATGCATGCAAAAATACACATCTCCTCAAAGAAATCAAGTGTTCAAGAAGGCAGCCTTCCGTTTTTATGTTGTCTCCACGGGTGAAGATAAATTCCCGTCTTACTTCTGAAACTCAACTTTGGAAAATGGAACCGCTGTTAGCCTAGAAGGAAAGACAGCAAAAGGAGCAAAGTTAATGAGCTACAGACATATCACATATCCTTGGGTATTGTCTTAAACTTGCGAGTCCTACCTTGACGCCGCCGAGCCGACTTTAAAACATTCACTTGTGTTTTGGTCGCCACCCAAACTTCTTAATACAACAAACTAGTGCATATCTATGCACATAGATGCACGAGAAGAGTTTTGACCCGAGACTTCTCATATAGATCAAAACAAAGCATAAAGAAGGATAACCAAGCTGTTTGATAGGAATCAGTTCATATTTTTCAGGTGACAGGTTAATAAACTGACACTGCTAATATTTCTCACTGTCAAAAACACATTCTCAAATGAAAACTCATTCATCAGCAAGTTTGGGTCGAGCCCACTAGGAGTT